>DWUN01000572.1:0-21497 GCA_018249975.1 Passova gellias
ATACAACGTTCACAGTTTTTCTGTAGTGTATTTAGTATCAGTATTGCACCCGAGCAAAGCCGGGGCGGGTCGCTAGTGTATAATAATTCATATATCATTTCAAGTAATAATTATTACCACGGAATTTTTCTTTTCGCCGGTATATAGGTAAACTTGTAATTACAAGGCTCCTTCCTTTATAAGGAGTAATATCGTATCTAAAAACATATTTAACGTACAATACGTGTACTTTAGTAATTAAAATACATGAAATTCTTCTAATTCGGTTTGTATTCCATTTTTTTTTTTGTATTAATATTTACTTAATACTAAGTTGAGGGTTGTAAAATAAACAGGACGTGAATAAAAAGCCAAAACATTTTGTTACGGATTTTTTTTTATTATCCTTTTTTTCAAACTACACCTTCAAAATTATAATTGATTATAACTACGATAAGCTATAATTTTACCTAACATCCGACACGATCTGGAGTCGTTTCATGAAAAAATTTTGACACGTTTTAAAAACTTCCAACGGTAATTATCATCCATTTTACCCTACCATCCTTTATGCACTTACTACTTTAAATACATTACGAGACTTGTGATAATCGTGAGCCGAACCAAATCGAAGCGTTGCTCATTACTTTAAACTGCAATTCAAGAGACTCTCGTTAAATACCCTCATATGGACTTTTAATATGACATTGTTCTATTGCACAAGTCATATTCGTATACTGATGAAATCGTTCTAATTTGAAATCACGACCGACTCGACCCGCTTTAGTGCGGCTCACGATTATTTAACAATACACAGTCCTTACATAGAAATACACAGTAAATTAAATAACATACTCAAATTAGTTTGCACGCTGCACAAAGCTGCTCCGCGGTGGTTTAGTTAGTCAATTACTAGTACACTAAATCACACCAGCGCACGTCAAATTCGCTCGTTCCCATACATAACTACTGTTCATTACCATTACACTAATAATGCTTACATAATTGCATAATTAACAAAATAAATCTGTCAAAACGTAATTTTAAGTCACAATCAACGTACGTACGTACATACATACATACATACAAAATCAGGTACAAATTAATAGAAATTAAGTCTAAGGTAACTGAAGCATCCAGGGGAAGGATTATGAGATCACTTTTTTTTTATTTATTCATTAAAAATTAGTACACATCCGGATATAAAGGTACAACAAATCATTAACCCATAAACGAACATCCAAACAATACATACATATATTTATATATATATATTACGTTTTTTGGCTTTTAAAGTATCAAACTAAATCACAGAAAAATAACTATAAAAAAAATAATAACTGAAATTATCCACGCAACTTGTCACTTTGTTTTCGTATTCAAAACGCATATTTTAACGTAGTCACCGTGAATTGTGAAAAACCAAATGACATATTACGCGGAACCGACTAACCTACGTTATAGATACCAAGGGTCCGATCGCATAAACTACTTAACGCTAGATATTATAACGAAAAATAGAAATGAGTCGATGTGAATGTTACATAACACGTGCGTTTATCTTTCCTATGACCTTAAGGTTAACGTGCGTCATACATAACGCCGGTGATGTCTTATCTATTTGTTAAAATTTCGTATGAATCATTCACGGTATGGTAGAAAGCTGTATCAAAAATGTAGAGTTAATTAATCGCTACGTATACAACGGTTATCTAATTAATCGCACTATGTATCGAAATTTAATACACCCGCGTTTAAATTTTCATAGATAGTGCAACATATGTATTTATCGAAAATTCTAAATGGTAGCTAGTGATAAGTGTTCGATTAGAAATCTATGGCTTAAATGTACTACAGACGGTGCAAAATTACTGATTTAATGTTTAAAAATATTACTGATTTATTTATAGAAAAAAAAATTACTGTTAAAATATTAAATATAGCGAGTACGACGTATATTGTTGAAACTCACTTTTTGTGCCGGCACTCATCGCATCAATCGATACTGGTTTCGTGACTGCCGACGTAACTGACTCATCGGTTATATAATTTCATATAACAATTACAAACCGCTGGTTGATCGCGTAAAGTTCATAGTTATATACGCCTTTAGAAGACGAAGTTCGCAGTGAATAGTTGAACATTCAGTTATTAGACAAAGACGCTCAACTTACAAACTGATTGCTCGGGCAAGATATTAAAAAATCCTTTAGGTTTGTGTAATATTATGTCTACACGCTTACGTCGGATGCTATATTCAAAGAAGCGCGTAACCGTAATGCGGATTATGAACCCTTGCTTTAAGTAACCGAGTTATAGATATGGTATTTTACCATTAATTGCACAGCTGCCAATGGAGCCAATAGCCACACTGCTCCAGTGCAAATACTGATTAGACAGGTGTTTAAGCGTTTTGTTATATGCAACTGCCAACTGAACCTGCCCAAAATGTACACAACTGTAGTTTAACCCTAACATGTAGAACAAACTATGAACGCCAATGACAATTAGCCACATAGTCGATACATAGCCGATCCGTTGTTCGCTAATCGGAGAAATTATTTTGAAAATAACCTATAAACTTCGCAATCAAATATTTGACAGTTATTTATTGAAAGCGGCAAATATTAGCAGATCTGAACTCGAGACGTATTGCATAGGCCGTGTAGTTGTATCAGTAAATCTAAAACTGACAAATCATCGCCACTATCTATCAACGGAATAAAATGGTTACGGTTCATCGAAATGTTATCACCGTTTACGTAAATCGGTTGAAATAAATACGCATAAATATTCTACACGAACTAATTCGTTTGCTTTGTCCATTCACGTATAATATCGAGCATAGGGCTATTACCGTATCACCGAAGCTTCTACGCCGTTACAGGGGCGGAGAATAAATGAATTTCGATTAAATACACGCACTAATAAATTACATAAATAAAATTAATTAATACAGGTTGCTGCGGTGTCGGGACTAGCATATGTTATGATTATGCACGACGGTGCCTCTAAAGTCTACACTGAGCGCGATATTAGCTCCTTAGCTGTCGCTAAGCGTATCCTAACTCTTTGGTATTATTACTGGTTACTAAACCTATACATAAATACACGTACTAACTGCTGCTATTAAGTATCGAAGTGATCAACTCGCATGGGTCGGTGACAAACAACTGAACATCGAAGCACGTAATTACGGACCCTTACAGAAGAACAGCTGGTAAAGGTGTGGACAATGCCATGTGTTCTGCGCCTCGTACGGGTAGCTTCTGTGCGGTGACGTAATGCCGCATCAGCGCTGGTACCGTGGGGAAGGCTGTCGAAGCACCGCCCAGGGTATACCCCTCTCCACCCCGGCATATGCGCATGTGCATGAAGCCACGAGTTGATCTGTTGATAAAAATTATGCAATTACAAAATGATGACTAACAAAGTTTTTGATGCTTTGCATTTCAAAACTTTTAAAATTCTCTTCAGTTTCCCATTTAAAGGAAAACTGAAAAATAATGTCGTAAATGCTAAAATATTTATGTATATATAAAATACTCGACATTTATATTGTGAATCATATTTTTGCACTCGTAAAACTGTTAATCATTTTGTATGCATTCGACTATTTAGATTATAATCAACATACATAAATTATCATCCATAATCTACAGCTCAATATTATTATAACAAAAGAAAAACTTTGTAATCGATGGTACAAAAAGCTAATAAGATAATAAATGATAACTTTCCACAGTATTCGCTAAATTAATACAAAGTGATTAACACAAGTCACAGTGATTCGACATATTCAAATTCGTAGTTACATAGTAAAAAGTGCCTAAGAATCTTAACAAGATTATTGGAAATACTTTTCATCAACGTGCCAATGGGGTAGAGAGTAGAGAGTGCAATTGTACTAGACGCTACTTACTTCAAGCTGAGTGAATAATCGTGTTTCGCGGATTCACTGTTCCTGACCAAGAAGGCGCCTTCGTCCGCGTCTCTAAGCAAACCCTCGGCCTCGACGCGTGTAAGCGTGCCGTGATACCACCTGAAATTAAAGATATGATTATCATTAGACTATGCTATGACTTAGGGCACCTCAAGAAACGCGTGAAATAAGAGCTCGTCTCTTCTTCAAAATTGGCAACATATTGGCAACTCTTCTGGTGTTGCATATGTCGATGTAACGGTGATAACTTACGATCAAGGTCCGTCTGCTTGTTTGCTAGGTTAAAAGAATCATTTTAAAAGAGATCACAGTGATTATTGATCTTTACTTTATTGTTATTTGTCTTTAAGTATAATAATATTCTGTAACTGTTTCTTTGTCATGAGAACAATAAACAAAATTTTGCAAAACTCACCCTTGTCGGTCGAGCGGTAGAGAAGCATCAACTAGATCCCGAGGCGGGGCTATGGGTCCCAAATTCAAATGCAACCCTTTAGAACTGCCAGAGCCACCGCTACCGCCGTCGAAATTCAGTGTCAACTTTGCTTTATGTTTGTTTCCTAAAAGGAAAAAGAATTATCGTTATTTACAGATTAAACCTCTATAGAAATTTTTTTTAAAAATGTGTACGGTCGGCAACTACTTAAGACGTCAAATCACATAACCGTCTTTACAAACCAAAATACATCTGAAGCCACATTAAATTCACAAGACGCCATGTCCGATCAAACGTCAAACCACAAAACCGTCCCGTACGTTCTAATTTAACTGAACGCTTACAAATTGCCCGCAACGTGTACAGGAAAAAGTTGCCTCAAAAGGCACTCAAGCAAATTAAATATTAGGGGCGTCGGACTACAAAAGTTTCCGTGGAATAATCTGGAGTCATACGTCTCAATCGGCATAATTTGGTGTCGGTCGGATCGAGTTAGCAAGGATTCGCAAGGATGCAAACTGACACACCCCACTTGCTATTGCGTTCTATTGAGAAACAAAACTGTCGCGATCCATTCGTAAAGGAAATATCTAGACGGTAATCCCTGTCACTTTGTAAATTTGTGTCCTGTGATTTTTGTCTCTGTGTAGTTTTATGCAACTCACTATTGACGATATAAAGTGAATCTCAAATAAATTTTACTACAGAATTCTTTCTGGTTGTTTGCAAATGTTACATATCAACAATAACATCGTGCAGCAAATGTAATTTTTACTTCTTAAAAACATTTATACTAACCTTGATTTAAGTCTTGTACACTCTGACTAGATGAAGCATTGGAGATAGCTTCTCCAAAATCGCTGTTCAGTTGCAGGGATTGTCCCCTTAACTTTCGTCGTAATTTAGGCATGTCGAATGGCAACGTTCGCAAGTCTACTTCGGCTTCGGCGCGTCGCCGTCGCAGTTTCGGCATATCAAAAGGAAGATCCGACAAGTCGACATCCTCATTTTTACGCTCCTCTTCCATGTTACTATTTTTGAAGTTAATGAATGCATTCCGTGAATCGACACCTTCGCGAGAATGAATCGATATACCGCTATCAGATCCCTGGATTTCTGTGTCACCGGGCGTTGAGTGCCTGAACGTGAGGTTTAAAAGATTTCTGTTTTGCAAAGCACGTCTTTTTGGTTTGGGGGCTATCTCTACTGTAGTTTGAATAGTTGTGTTCCCAGTTTCGGCGTCCTCGGGAGAAACTTTTTGAGAGTTATTGTTCTTGTTGTTATCGGACGTTTCCGACGCCGGCTCTTGAGAAGATTTATCAGATATGGGACTTAAAATGTGTAGCTTATTCGGATGATGTCCAAACCCCGACAATTGCATGTGATGTGATTTTGTAAAAGGTACATTTCCTGAATCAGAGCTATGCGAGCTGAGAGAAGATGAATGTCGACTTTCAGAGCTACTACTACTTCTGTCACCTTCACTGTTACTGCTTCGCAGTGACTCCATACTCCCACCGCTGCTGCTAGTGGCCATGCTTTCTGTGCTTGAATATTTACGTCGTGGGCGAGCAATGCTGGGCCTGCCTTTAAACTCCATTATAGGGCCGACCCCCTTAGGCCCCGTGTACCGATTCAGTTCTGGTGTGTCAGAATCGGATGTGGGTCGACCCTTAATCTCTAAAAAAATACCGTCCTTTGTTTGTCCCCTTTCTTCATCACCATCTCGAGATTCGCGACTAGAATCTCTCAAACGTCCAACATCAAGTTCGGTTGAAACTGAGGCCTTTACATCGGCTATGCTCGCATCACTGCTGGTGGGAGTATCTCGAGCACGGAGTGATTTTACAGGTAATCTCAAATCTTTAAGACGAGGATGCGCTGGCTGTGACTGAGGCAAGTTTGGGGCACTCTTGATGCTGTTCATGGCTGATCCATCTTTCTGTTGAAATTTTGTCGGCAATGGTGCAGTAGATGGAGGTGAAGGCGTGTAACCACGTAATGGTAACTGTGATGTTGACGCTGTGCAATCTTCATCTTCAATGTGTACCTTTTCTAATTCTTCGGACAGAGCAGATGCATTACTCTCGTTCTCTCTCTTTTGACGTATCGTGGGAATCTTTGAGCGGCGAACGCTATCCGTTTTCATAGTCACCTTACGGCGACCCTTGTAATCTGGTTCACTGCGCTCAACCGCTTCGAAAGCGGATGACGCGGAAGAAATAACTTTACGTTCTTCAGCTTGCAGAAGGGCTGGGTGGTTGCTGACGCGGTCAAAATCGTCCAAGTCATCATCAGAACGTGCTATTTTGCAATCGAACGCTGTTTCATAAATCTGTCGGGTGGTCATTTCTTGCGGCCAGCGTGGCAGAGGAGCCGGCACGTAAAACACGCTACGAGATGGGCGATGCTCCTCTACATCGTCGGGCGCGGCGCACGCGCAGCCGGCCGCGTCGCGCCCGCGACGCCTCGGCGGCATCCACGCGCTCTCCCCGGACGAAGACGACGACCGTTCTAGCTCACGGAAACCATCCTCAGCCACCGAGAATCTTTTCGGTAGGTTGGGTCGTTGAGCAACGTGGGGAGCGTCTAGACTCGCAGATTTTCGGTACCGTGGTCCACGAGAAGACGACGTAGAGGACACTGTCGGTGCTGATGGAGCTGGAGGGGGTGGCGCTGTCTTAAACAGGTCGCCGTAGTAATAAGGGCTTGGATTTCTACGCGGTGCGTTGGCGTATCTTGGATCAGAGCGGGCGCTGTCTGGAGAATGTAAGGACGGCGCAGTTGCGAATGGATCGAATTCACCAAATTCGTCTTCTTCGCCGTCCGTCGATGTGGAGCGATCGTCTGATGATGTTTCTGTAACAAGAATAAACTGTTAAGTATGCGGGCGTTATTCTAGTCAGGTAGTGATGGCTGGTCAAGTACTTGAAAAAAGGCAGTCGCGAATATCTATACGGTTAACACGAGATTGGAGAACCTTTAAAGATAAAATGCGAATGGTAACGACGTGTGCCCCAACCGTGGCTGCGCGGTCGCGACTCGTCTCAAGTGGAGTCGTTTAAATAAACGACCGTACCTTGCTTTTACGTCTCTCGAGAATTCAACCGATCATAAAGACGTTATAGGTACAGTACACATGAATATAGCGTAAAGCTCGCATTACAACTACTTCGTAGATAATGTTGACGTACTAAATTATTACAGCTAATTATCCAGACGCAAGGGTTGTGATAAATTCATCGTAAAAATAAACAGACGTAGCTATAGATATATTATGGTATGTAAATGTTTTTGTTATGCGGCACAAACGAACCGACTTTCTCATTTCAATCAACCTGAAGGACTTTTAACTTGCACGGGTTAATGAATGCATTAACCCCTCTCAAACTCGTACATACGAAGCTAATGTCATTTGAAAGGCACACAGAAATACCCTAATGAGAATTCCTTGCTTCACGTAACAAAGGACTCCCTTGAATGCATGGTGAACACAAAAATGTCTGGATTTAAGCTCCCTGCAAGCGACAAGCAAATACATGTGCAATCATATCAAGCTTATTTATTTATCCTTACGTATGCGATATCTAGCTGGCCAGAATGAAACTTTGTCTACGATTGAAAGATATGAAAATATATATTAATAATGTATCGTCAGTTTAATAGCGTTACTCAATACAATCAGAATAATAAACCAAAAACGATACAACTCTCAATGCCTAAGTGACGTCATTATGCGTCGTAATTGCTTTTCCACGTGGGCGATCGGAGCCCTGCATTGTAGAATTGCGGCGATTAAGGTGTTAAATCTCTTTCTGACACGCATCGGCGGCGAAAGGTTAAAGGTAATCTGTCGTCACAAAGTAATTTTCAAAGTGTTAACTTTGGAATTTACGTGAACTAATTGTTTCCATTCAAACAGAAAAGTGATTCTTGTGAATTTTAATACTATGTAAATACGTTCCAAACTCAATTTAAAGCAATAAATTTGGTACTGTAGAATGTAGTAAAGCCAGTTGTTTTATATTTTAAAAATTTAATGTAGGTCGGTGATTTTTAGCATTATTGTTTGACAATGCATCACGTAAAATCAAATATGTTTCAAATATAGCTCAACACCTACGATACTTTGTTTAGAAATATATTTTTATAACTGTACTCATTCAATTCTGCAAAGATGTATCAATTAAATATGTAATTAATCCACAAAGGGGAATTTAAATTGACAAGGGAGATACGCGCGGCGGAGCACAAGAAGCCTCAAGTAATATCAACCTTTATATCGCATCCAAATATCATCCCTATCGCACTAATATAAATATCAATACATATATATAATTTGTAGCTCTGATAACTGTTATCTTATCCCAGGATCATATAAATATAATGTCAAAACTAACGATGCGTTGCTCACATTCATATCATGGCCTCCGCAGCCAAATGATTCACGAATACAACGAACACAGATAATGGAACGTACTAGAATCTAAATGACGTTTGATCAATAATATAAATCATTTAATAACTACACATGCACTTATAGTTACACAAACACATGTACATTAATGTAATGTCATTAATAGAACGGAATTTTCTGTTTACATTTACAACTTAATAACATCATTGAATCACATGTCATTATATAACCATAGATTAAATTGCATAAATCACAGTACTCATATAACGCAGATTGCACTATACATATACATATGTATGCAGTACACGATTTTCATTGAACCATAAGATTAAACGTAAATTTTATTAAACATGAATACGTAATAACGTTAAATCGTTTTGTATTATACTTGACAATTGTTGATTCATAAATCACTACATAGTATAAAACAAAGTTGCTTTCTCTGTCCCTATATCCCTCTGTATGCTTAAATATTTAAAACTACGCAACGGATTTTGATGCGGTTTTTTTTTAATAGATAGAGTGATTGAAGTGCAATGTTTATATGTAAAATAACATCCATTAAATAGTGGAGAAATACTGTTATAGTTTATATGGAAGAACAACGTTCGCCGGGTCAACTAGTATTTCATAAACCATACATATGTTATACCTCAATATCAGATTACATATACGTGTAATATTCAGTAGGCATGACGTAAATACAATGTATATGTATTGAATATCCACTAATGTTCCACTACTGAACGATAGAAGTATCTGCAACTGAAGTTGATCTAAAGGGCACTTCAGACCGCTGTTTCAACGTGGTATAACAGATATGAGTACACGTATCTGATGCCTAACCCCTGTGTTAGAGAACTAGTAATATCTTGAGCCCTCACACAAGGCCAACTGGTCCCAAACTAGCCAGAGCCTGTATGATGGTGACCAGACAACTGATAAAGGTACAACTTTTTAATAGTCATTTTAATGTTTTTATTACACTTAGACACAGAACAAACAAATGTAAGCCTAGCTCACAAATATTTGTCCTGGGTGGTATGCGACCCCACGATCCCCAGTTTAACAGTCACGGTCACTATCCACTAAACTAAGAGGCAAATGAAGTCGAAATCAAATCAACAGCTTGTATAATAACCCGAGTATTACCTAACGATAATAAACAGGAACCATGATCAAAGTAGGAAACTGTAATAAAAATATGCCACTAGCAGCGATCCGAGGCCAACGTCTGATTGTTTTTGTTAATACCGACAGATCGTTTGCGATAATAACGCCAGCGCGTCATAGCTATGGCCGCATCAATAGCTCAATTGACGTAGGAATACGAAGCAAAATACCTTAAAGTTTACGTATAACATACGTAAGTACAAGTATTGGCAAGTAACAACGCATCCGCTTCTGTGACCAAGCGATGAATAAACATTGTTTTCCTTCAAGTCGGTGTACGTAGATGCTGGGACTGGAACAAAGTTTAAAAGATGCTAGAACATTCTATTCACTGTATCTATTTTCCTGTATAGAAGCACTAAGTGCCGAATGTATTCTTATACGGAGCTTCTAATTATATGGGTCTCAGAAAAATACAGGAAATCGAGAAGATCCCTCAAGATTGCAAATGGCCCCATATTTTGAGTACAATCTATTTTGATGATACGTAGATTAGATATAATACCTTTGTGGTAACCAGACAGCTGATAAACATACCTAATATATGTAGGTTAAAAAGATTTTTATGTTTTTTGTAGGACAAAAATGCATATTTTAGAAAACTAATAATACAAGCTTATTTTTTCATTCACATTGTTTTCTATTAGAAAAACAATTCCACCTCACTCATTATTCGCTTGCTGATTATTTAGGACATCGAAATGTTAACATTAGTATAATGTATTCTATTTCTATTAAAACAAACCGTTCTAGTTGACACGCGTGCAACTTGAATATGTTATCTGTACATTCGTAGTGGTTAGTCGTGATCATCACAATCCATTCGTGGTATTAATGTTAGAGGAAAAAATCATAGTTGAAAGCGTTTCGCAATTAATGCTCTGCGTATAGCGGGACATTTTCCCAGTCTAGACGCGAACGAACGGAAAAAGGCCTGATTAAAACCTCCCATTGTTTCGCAACGCTGGTGCGGCTCTTATTAGCTCAGGCCTACAATCTTTATGAAATACCTCGTTTCACCGGTCGTCACGTTCGAAACGTGTTTCGTAACTCACTGAGGTGTTCTTTGACGGTACATCAACAACAATTTTGGTTAATTGTTGTTAGGAAAACAACAATTATTAATTAGGATTCTTACGTCAAAACTAGAAACACATTACCTACTTTATATATCAGCGTACAATAAATAAAGATATACATATATATAACATTTCTTAACTGAGTGATAAAATGCAGACTAAAATCCGTTTTATTGGCTGTAACTGTTTGGTTCACAGCGTCGTTATTAAAAATCTATCGACTCGAAGTTTTCAGTGCGAGTCAATTTTGATTCATGACTGAATATTACCTTCGGACGGTTATATAACAGATAGGCTCTTTCCGCTCGTTCAGGAAGGCTTTCATCGTTTGTAGCTGTTTCGTTTCAATCGAACTCGTAAGCATACGAACGTATTATGGCATCACAGAATAGATTCGTTATTGTTGAGTTATATTTCCATTTCGAGTTTTATCTGGATGATTGTATTGAGGAAGTTTTCTTAATCAAACTAAACAGTCTCCTTTCTTTGTTTCTATACATTTTGACAGATGTTAAGTGCTTGTCCTAAGCACTATTGTACTCGAGCCTATCAAGACTATTTTCAATCCTAATATAACATAGAAATTAGAACCTTTAACTGAAAGACTAATAATCTAAATGATTACGGTATGTGTTATGATTTCATGATTTTGCGTATTTATACATATATAGAACAAAAAATCAATATTGAAAGTCTGAAGTTAGAAAAGTGTGCCAAGGTGTTTTTTCTTTTTACAAGCGTATGGACAGGACTAGATATAGGCTTGTTCTAGACGCAAAGAACAATAGCTAACAAGGCTTCACCGCGATTGTTGTTAGAAGAAAAGGCTCTTTGTGCGCAAGAATAGGTCTTGTATAACAGAAGTGTAGAATTAGTTAGCATCATTCTAAAAAAAATTCTATTATTTATTTAACTCGACACAACTTGATATGCTACAATTACATAAAATGTAAGACATTGGGTTACATGTTAAATGTAATGGGTATGTAAATCAAAAATTTACCACGCCATGATATTTTATAGTCGAACGTAATGTTTTTAAAGAATTTAGACCAACTTTACAAAATAGCAGTCGTTAAATGCATACTTGTAACGATCGTTCTGTTACACCACGACCGGATATGAGGATTCGGATTTCATTAAAACAGCAAATAGAGCTTAAATAATTATCCATTGCAATCATAGACAAAAAGAATGAAATAGATGGATTTATGTACGTTGGTGCGCAATGCACAAAAACGTAATCTTCAGCGGTCCGTGTTTCGTAATCACCTTGAAAACACTTGCGTGTGTAAATGATAATCTTATCAATAAATTAGCCGTGAGAAAGCACGTTTGGAACACTGAACGGAGTTTCAATGTTAAGAGAAATAATTATAATGTGATGTGATGTGATTGATGATGTATTTTGTAAACAATTGTATTCAATTATCGGTTTACAGAGATGTAAGTGATAGAACACTCACCAGATTCGTAGTAGGGTTGCGATCGGTGTCGCGGTTGTCTGTCTTGTTTCAATGGGGCAGACGGGGCTGGCTCGGGCGGAGACTCCGCCGATCCTTCTGGGGCACTTTCGGGGCTGCGTCTGGACACGCCCGGCGCGGACAAGTCGAAGTCGGTCCGTCTCGCCGATTCGTAGTCGGCGCGTCGCCGTGCCGATTCCGGATCGAAGGCGCGTCGTCCCGAATCGCCGTCGTACTCCCTGGCGTAGTACCGTCTGTTCGACTCGTACTCGTACGGCCGCTTGCACGAGTCAAAGTCGTAGTTGTGGCGGCGTGAGTCGTATCGCCATCTGGACGCCTCGGGCGAGCGGCGGGTTTCGCGCGACCTGCGGCTGCGTTGTGGCGAACGCCTCGCTGTGTCTCTCGGCGTACAGTACGCTTCTATGAATTCAACCTGTAACAATATATACCATTCATTGCTTGACTGAATTCTGTAGCTCCGTAAGACAACTTATAGCAACTGTTCATTAATCGATGGCAATGAAAGATCATTTAAACTACTCATACAAGGAAGACTGAACGCAGTAGAAACTTTAGCCTAGCGTCTTTTTTAGTAACATTTTTGCATCTGTGTTTGATTTGAAAAGTATGGTGGGCAACCACAGATCGAGCCTCAAATTACACCGATACAAATAGATTATCTCAGTATTTCTCTCCTCTTTAAACAGGATACAAATGACTATGAGTTACAGAACGCTTTATCTTTCACCTAGTTTACTATTACGACGACATAAAATATAACGTATCTCAGTAACAATTAATCCAACGAATATAAAAGGAGTGAAATTACGAATTCACGGGTGTTTTAAAATGGGACAAATGGTACGAGGACCGTCAGATGCTATGTGACTATTAGTTGTGAAGAAGCCCTTCATCACGAAAGTCGATTATGTGGCAGAGTAAAGTGGTAATAAAATGCAGCGGTCACATATCCGGGGACCGTAACGGTCGGTTAGGCGTCTCTCCCCTCGGCCGGCTATCATTACCGCGCCCGTTTGTGTTTATGAGGACGGATATAAAGAATATTATGAGATATTGTGCTTGCATTCGCAATACGATGAGGTGATAACATTTAAAGACCGCACCAAATTTAGTCGCTGTACAAATTTTATGGTAAACTCCGAGCTTCGTGACGTGTTACACCTTGTTTTTTGCTTTTAAGTTACACATAAATTACAGAATATGTAAGTACATGAATAAATTCTGTAAACTTATAAAACTAATGGAAACGGGCAGCCGCTGTAACAGCTAGAAGAGATAAGTGAAAAACAATAGACGCACGAATGTTAATTCCATAAATCGCTTAAAACTGGAACGAACCAGAAACTGTTATGGCTATATCTAGTTACATTTACAGTACAGAGACATGTATCTAAATAAAATAAGTACGTCGCGTCATTAGATCCGGTGATGGGTTCCCACATCCGCGCCTCCGGCCGCGGAGGGTTCCTTACGAAACGCACTCATTAAGGGCGATTTTACAATTTAATTCCTTTAACCTCGAGTATTGTTTTCGTAAACGTAGAGTTCACTGTACTTACGACGCATTACGTAATCGTTTGCGTAATCTGATACAAAACACACACCTACATACATACGAAACAACAAAAAAGTATGATTTAATATTATCAAACAACATTCGTTGTATGAATGGATGGTAAATAAGGACAGTTGTGCATATAAGTATAAATTATGGCGTAATAAAATAAACATACAGGGTACTCATTAAGCGTTGTGGGGGAGAAGTTAAAAAGAAAATAAAGGATTGTGAACCGGTTCTACAAAACTGCCCGAAGGCCTGTTGTTTATTCAAACTTTTACCATTGAGAGGAGCCTCATCTGGCGCATTGTTTAACGATTCCTTGCTACGCATGAAAATTTATTTACATAATTAAACATCGGCCGCGCCACCCCAGTTTTGATTTGCGATGTCTACAGCGATTTCTGCCAGCCATTTGCATATTTTGCTCTCAACGCTTAATTAGAACTCGCAGGAAACTCGCTCTCTATTTATTTTCTTCTCAATTGAACAAGATCCTCGTCAAAATTTAGAAGAAAAAAACAACATCGCCGACCGCTTTGCAGATGGGTCAATATAATATTATGCGTGAGTTTCTTACCCAGAATCGCAATTAAAAAAGTGATACCCTCCATATAGCCAACGGATGTTTCCCAAAAAGAACTTTTCCACTCCAACGTATCCTGATTTTATTAACCAGTTCGAATCAATGCTACCGTTGAATCGGAAGGGTTAGTTCGAGGGGATCAAATTGGATTCAACTCAAGCACACATGTTCTCTGCCTATTCATCAAGCGTAACGCTTAATAGGGGAATAGTTCACTATAACTCACTTCCTGTATAACTCATATGGACATGGTATACTTGTACCCGCTGCTAATAGTCGACTTCCTGCCGTAATAGGGAAGCCGGTCGAACATGACAAGGACCCAATTTTTATTGATATTATTACAGCGTGTACTTCCGTAAAAGCAGGTTTAACTGCCTTTCACGCAACAACGGCGTCGCGATACACATACTAAAAATTGATTTGTTTCATTAACGATATAAATAGGCACGTATGTTTTGAAATTATACACAAAATCTTCACTTATTCTAGTACCTTCCTACAGTTAATATAAGACAGAATTTATTAATAATTGTGACAGTAAAGACCGTTAAATAGAAGACATGCAAGAAAGTATCTATAGATGTAAAAAAAATTGCTGTTTAGTTTAAATTATTTATCACGGTACAGTGTTTAAATCTTAATAAGGAAATAAACAAACGTGGCGCGTGTAGCACCACAAATGGTGTCGCGAATACAAGTCAGCTTTAGATATATAATGACATGTCGGTAAATACAGCCGATATGAATCATGATAACGCTAATCTAATTGAGGATAAGCGTGAAACATTCGAAATAACTACCAAGGTTTATAAAGGTATCTATCGCTGTTGCTATGCTGAGCGCAAATTGAATACTCGTAATATTAATGTTATAGTGAAATCCTTTTTCTGTTATATTGAATTTATTCTGTTATATTGAAATTATATTGCAAATTGTTCAACACTTAGTCATTTTTGTCATACTTTTGAAACAAATAATTTTATTCTCTTAATCTTCTGTCAAATAATTATCGATGAGACAACATATTGAATTGAATACAAAAATAAATGAAGTTCCTCCCTAGATGCCTAGAGTCTAATGTATATTATTTTAAAAGGGGGTATAGCTATCTATGTCCATTGATATCAGAAGACGGTAATCTCTTGACAAAGAGTCGGTGCACAAAATAAAATGATTATTGCAAGATTGATATAGCTATCTGACTCGTACGTATAGTTGAGGGTAAGATTTTATTTTAATATACGATAGGCAAGCCTCTGTCCGCAATCCCGCCAATATTTGAATCTTTTGTATCAAATTGAAAACTAATTTTGAAACAAAACATTACTTGTAGGTAAAATCATTGAAGGCGTATCAGTTAAATTGTCCGTACCGTGTGCGAAACGTAGGCATTGTATAAGTCTGTCGTTGTTGATAGTAAACATACACGGGAGTAATAAAAACCAATGTCACGATATAAAGAAAGCTTGTAAGCTTTCAACAATTCCGGGTTCGCCCCGCAATGAGTAATACGTAGAGTATGAAGGATGTGGAACAAGACGTAGCTTTCAGACGGCATATGACTCACCGGCCGGGCCTAATGTATTAATACCGGAGACACGCCTCTCGGCGTCCCAGCCCAAAATAGTACGCTTAGTGTCGCGTGACATACACAAAAAGAACGTTTCGTAGGTCAAATTGGTACACTGCCGAAAAAATTCCACATACCCAACTAGCACCGATATACAAATTTGGCAAAGTTATAAAAGTCAACATCAATACTGAAATGTCATGGGTTCGCTACATTAATTTGCAAATAGTCGCTAAAAATATTTTGCTCCAAATAAGTCGGTGAGCTTGTCTCGTATATTATACTCGTAGTTTGTTGTCCAAAGCAATAAAAAATATGCGTCGTGTGTTAAAAATTAAGAGGTGCACGACTTAGGTGAATCATTAGCGTCTGCATCGGACTTTGTTTACGATAGTAACAAACTACATCGTTATCTTGAGAACGAAAGATTACACCAAAAACATCGCTAAAAAGCAAACGTGTATATTAATGTACTGTAAATTTCCTTTAAATCGTGTTGTGTAAGCAATATGGTTTGTATCAAGTAATAAGCGAATGAAAACGATAAGGCTATGAAGTAAAACTGTTTAGAACATAATTTCCGAAACAATGCAAATATTGTCAACGTTTACTATGATGGGATCATCTGAGTTCGAGGTCAAACAAAAGAACAAAGAACTAAGTCGTAAAAACAAAATAAAAGTCAACAGACAAATAAGCCAGACAATTGACACGAGAATATTACCATATGAAAATCTAGAAAAAGCAGTAAGCCTCGTTAAAACAGAACTGCGTCGAGTAGACAATTGGCACGGTCATTCCTATACCGCCAACTTCTGTCTGGTCACGTTCTGCAAACCAGAGACCGCAAACAGGTTCCGTGCAACCGAATTAAGCAGACTGTTTTTTATTTTCACTTTCATAAGCCATACCAGGCCTGTTTTTCAATTATACGAGGCTCTGTAGCTTGTGCTATTGTCCATTATTTTGTCTCGAGTAAATATCATGATGTAAGAATGCATGTCGCGCTTCTTAAGAACAATATTCTAATGAGGAAATGCCTACATAAGAGCTTGCTTAAAGCGTTAAACTCGCTCGTCCAAATTATACAAACAATTGATGCAAACGACAAAACAAGCGGAGGGAGGAAATAAGCTTAATTACTAAGTTGCCAGTCCGAGTCCAAAGGGCCGGGGGCTCCTCAAGTAGACCCTTACGAATGTTTCAATGAAGGGAGCAATTATGGAAGAAATTTTGACACTTCTCAAGAATCTTATTGCCCTTTAAATATTTCGTCATTTAAAATTATAATTTGAATATTACACAGAACACCTCGTATTTTGATACGAAAAGGCCGAATCCTTACGAGTAATTAACGCAATTGTTTTGTTTTGAAAAGATACGTCTAATGATCTGATTTACTAGTTAAAACTATTTATTACGGTAACCTTTAGATTGGGATTCTGAGGCGAGATTTTTGAATATCATTCCACTAATTCGGATCAAAAGACCGGAAGACTCGAGATAAATCAAAGTGAGTGACGAGCACTCAAAAGCAAGAAAAGGGAATTAGTGAACTTGTTTGGCACGTATTGAACATCTGCCATAAAATTCGTCCGTCCGCCATCTTTTTTTCCAACTTTAGTAAACTCGCATCCCTACTGCGTGCCATTTTTAAAGTTCGCAGTAATTCATATTAAGCTTTCACCAAAGCTCCTAAGCGTGTGCTTGTATTTTATAGAACCTGACAAGCTGAAACTAACATTTTGATCGACGTTTTTATTTTCTTCCATTCAAATTTGGGACATTTCCGTTTGTAGGAGAGTTTTACAGTGAAAGATTGCATTCGTGTATCGAAACAAACTTGGCTCTTTGAACTTCTAACTGAGTTAAGTCAACTCGAGGGATCGGCGGCGCGTTCTAATCAATATCTACTACCGTCTCGATTTAACTTTGCTTTCGATTTATTTATTGGATTGTATTCAATGTTTATACGAAAGAATGTTATATAACACGTTAAAATATTACTAGCACATCTTGCTTTATTACATTGTATCAGAGGACAAAAGTGAACAACCATTTGTATTCCGTTCAGTCGTAGAGGTATCTACTATGCTATCGCAGGTATCACCTGATTGCCGTGCTACCCATGTGAAACCATGTGTATAGTACTTTTTAATTAAATAAATAAGTACTTAACTATTACAAAATCACTTCTAGGTAAAAAAACATTTGCATTTTATTGTTAAATAAGCATACTGCAATTCTTTTATAGATATATGTCAAACTATAAGTATATAAACAAACTATTGCATATCAAAAGCCTTCACAAGGTAGGTAGGTACTACACAAGGTATTTTGCAGTGGGAATGTTTAGGAGCGCGATTACGCAAAGCATTCCATCGAATCTCAAAGATACAAGTGGGTTTCACAAACAACAATGAATAGAAAAGAATGGACAATGATATAAGACCTAGTAATATTAACGTGCAGTTTAGAAAGCAAACACAATAGGACAGTGTAGTCCAACATAGCAGAAGTGATTGATACCAGGTGGAAATGCAGTCCTATCTAATATGCACCTAACACTAAGTGGCATACAAACAGGTTCCTACAATTGCATACAAAAAAGCATACCAAGGAATGGGTAACTCACCACATGCACGACCAAAATCCACTGAGCAATCTGTTTCATTTTCGACATCAACTTCTTGTTAGAAGGCATTGTTAGAATCACTAATACAGGTAGGTAATGTATGTAAGGAATTCACAAATAGCGTAAGACGATCATCAATTTTATCGACCGTTTCACTAGTGACACGCATACATGTAAACCGTAAAACTATTACACTTTCACGCAAACTTGTTCCTGTTCAATGCACACTAAATGTTTATAAAAGTTGCTTATCTCGTCAGATCCGTGCTATAGACTAGGCGTTTTGCAGTAATATCTGCGATATTAACGCCTAAATCGATTCGGTTGCCCACTTGACGAGTCCAACTGTAGACTGACAACACAGCTCAAACACTATACGCGAATGTGTAAAACGGTGACTCATCGCCCCGCATACTGTTTACCGAGGCTTGAGTCATCGCGTGGTAAAATAACCTAACAGCGTTGCAGCGCTTCGGCAAAATACCGCGTCAAATACAAGCATAAACCGTTCACATTTCTAAAGCGCTTAAGTGCTTTCTTGCTCGAAACCGACTCCATTAATACCTCGCAGTCGCACGTGTCCCTGGTTTTGCTTGGTTATTTTGAATTTTAATAGGAAGGCATAAAGTGCAAAGTATATAGTTGTGAAAGGTGCTTGGTAACGTAACGCAAACATTCGCGTTTGAAATTCGACTTGTTATGTTGAATTACGACTCGACTAGGTCGAATGCCGTTTTGAGGTCGTTTACGCGGTAGATACGCTCGCGCTTGTCTCTTTGGAGCAGTGATAAAAAAACTGGAATGAGTAATCGAGCTGTATTTGGAATGTTACCTTGATTTGTAATGCGTAATTAAAATATCTACCGGCAATTGAAATAGCTTGTAGCAATCACATTTCGAAACTAATCATTATATGAGCTGAAGTTACGTTACGGTAAATGGCACGTGCCTATTGATAGAACTGGCCAGGAGAGGTTTGGTACCAAAAATGGTACCATTTGTTACGGACGTAGGGCTAAAATTCACAAGAAATGACAAAAAAACGTTTGGAAGTAACATTTATAGAAATGCTCATTATAAAAGCAAAAAAGGCAGTCATAAAATATGCATAAAATGCGTAGTTTTTTAATAATAATTGACAACAATATGCAAAACCACGGTTTGTGATCTGTACCTAATCAAATAAGCAATCGAGCGAAAAACAACTCATAGTTTCGTTGCTTTATTTGCAGTTTTTTCATTGACGTAAAAGTGATATGAATGCTACATAAAATGAAAGGCTAATTAAAACAATAGTCGTCATATTTAATCATTTAAGTAAAGTTTAATGATCCCACATAAAATTATTTCTTTTGAATGTGAAATAAATCGATAACAATGTTTTTAGTGCTTTTCAGTTCTAATTCTTGATTCCACACATTCTTAATCTTTTTTCACACATTTTTTAGTTGTTGCCCACATTTAATACCTAAACTTCAAAAGACCGGACAAGGGTGACTGATAAGCAGATAAAGCCTTAGCTCGCTGTGCTTCAAGTTGCAATAAAGTAAAGTGCCATAAACAAACAGTTAACACTTTTGTTACCACGATAAAAGATAAAGGCGTTAATACTTTTCTACTTATTGTCTTTTAAGTCTATTCAAAAAGTTAACTGATAACAAAGTTGGACTATGTAATCGAAAATTGTTTAGTCAAACATAAGGCGATTAGTTTAAAAAATTCATTTAAAATCAGTATTCCTAGAATTGTTTTCAACCAGTGAAATAAATTTTAGTAGTTGTTGATAGTAGTGATAAGTATTATTATGTACCTACACAATTATATCTTTTAATATAACACGGTCTTCAGTGAAACAATGAGTAAGGATTCACTTGACAACAACAATTGCTGCTAAATCTATGCGAGAGCCGTTTAAATGTGTTCTTTGGGATGAGGAATGACTTACAATAACTTAGCTACATGTTTATAGTACATATGTATATGGAACTCGAAATGAATAAGCGTACGAAATAATCATTTTAAATGATGATCTAATCACCGTCCGAGTCAATGCACCCAATGAACTTGACATAAAAAAGTATGCGATACTTTAGAACTAATTACAGAGATATGTATTTTCACAGTATTTTACCCATATACAAGGTTTATTATTATAACAATCATATTATATTTAGTACGATCTAAAATTTCTAAAAAGCTCTAAAATTTAATACCTACCAGGACCATTCGTTGAGGATGATCTAAGCTTGCGGGTGAATGTACTCAGAAAGTTATTGATGACGCCACCTACACAAGCATATTATGTTCTCAGTCACCATGCTTCGAGAAAGGCGTGGATTTCTTTTTATCGCCCTAATCTGTTGTTTCCATGTGAACGACGGCACTAGCTTGTGACATTAAAACTATTCCTTAGATTTAATGGCACGAAACCTTTTTACGTACCACTGTTGAAAATGGGACCTCCATTACGTAGGAGCCTTAAGGCTACTCCACTGCGTTGCTATAAAGGGCACGATTTAGTAATTATAAAACAAACTACGTATTTAAACATACATACATACATAAAATTGCGCCATATCCCTCACGGGGTAGGCAGAAAGTACCGATTGCCTTGCAAACCTGACGCGCTTCGTT
>DWUN01000573.1:0-21487 GCA_018249975.1 Passova gellias
ACAATTGCTTCACGGCAGAAATAGGTGTGGCGGTGGTACTTCCCCGGGCGAACCGTATACAGGTTCTACCACCTAAAGCCTAAAGCTTACCTAGAAAGTGCCTGTTCACCCTATTCCTGAACAAATTTAATTTATATTTGTATGCGGTGTTACTTTAATACAGATGTGTACTATATTCTATCGTTTGTACATGTTTGTCTTCGCGCTCAAACGTTGATTGGCAGGGATCACTAATTAGCGTTAAGAGCGCCTTTTGTTCAATACATTATTTGTTGTATATATTACGTAATTATATCTGATATGCTTGATGCGTAATAAAGCATATAATTTTTATTAACTATATCGTGACTCTCTTCTTCGTATATTTTGATAACAAAAATGATATCGTATATAAGTTATCTTATTACAGTTGCAATAAACAAGTAGAAATTCGTTTTACATTTGCGTCTGATGCCAACATTTTGGGATAAGCGGCGTTATGTCCAACAGTCGTCATTGCCAACGTCTATCTGTTTGTTTTGCTCCCAGACTCTCTCGTCACTGTTTGCTTAGGCCAGTGACACCCAACCTTATTTTTTGTAAAAGTAATTTGTAAAGTAATTAACACAGTAAAATTCCAAGCGCTGATTTTAAAGTAGAGTACGCACATACATGAAAAAGGAAAATAGAATTTTTCTGGTTTGTTTCTCTGTAAAATGTAGTTGTCTAGAACTGCTAAATGTCTTTAAATGATACCAAAACGGTTTATTATAGTTGCAAACATTTATTTTAACTTTATTTTACAACATTTTGATAGTGTTCATAACAGAAATAGTTTGAGTACAGCTAGCTAGACGATACAACGCTTTAAGGACGATATAGTGAACATACATTTTATTATTATTTGCTTGTGCGCAAAGATATTGTAGAGTAAACGATTTTTTTAGGATATGTTTGTTCTGATGGATATTGTTAAGATGATCGTGGAAATTGGCACATATGTAATATATAGGGTTGTTTGTTGTCCTCGCTTATTTGGGTCTATTTATTTGTCCTTTTTTTGGCAAGTGTATGTTTACAGAAAGCCTAAATCTTTAATGCTGATCCAATACAGAGTAACGTTGGCTTCTTCAGAATATAAGTATGACCAGTTGCTTTTAAAAGGGTTTATTTGCTTTGCTGTTTTGGAGGAATAAATTCACGCGAGGAAGTGGCAACATGTGCCTACCAGCGGGACATATCAAAGTAGTTCTACTTCTTTGCGACAAGACAAGTGTTGGTGGTAGCTGCTATCGTAGTCCGTTAGACTTCTTTTAACCATGTATGAAGGCTGAACTAAACAAAGAAATAGAAAGGCCACTTGAGGCTTGTGCTGCAAAGCTTTGAAGCGCAGTGTCGCTTGCACCGTTTTTAAAGAAATACCACCTCAAAAGTGTTCTTTCAACATTTTACACGTTTTTGATAAAATCGAACGTGAGATTCAGACCTGTCTGTTTGTTTCGTATTTATCGAACGATAGCGACTGACAAAGAGTATGCTGGTACCACTGTTGGTGGGACAACAGACTGGTCTAGACACTCGGGAATTGGGATGATCCAAACACAGCAGACTGAGTTGCCGCGATGTTTGGACTAAGCCTATGTCCAAGAGTGGGCA
Organism: Passova gellias; assembly: GCA_018249975.1. Classification (NCBI taxonomy): domain Eukaryota; kingdom Metazoa; phylum Arthropoda; class Insecta; order Lepidoptera; family Hesperiidae; genus Passova; species Passova gellias. The sequence continues at coordinate 1,636 of DWUN01000573.1, forward strand.
TCTGCGGGTTAAATTGAATGATTACGATGATGATAGTATAACGACATGTTCATAAGTAGACTTAATGCTTTAAAAGGGATAAAAAAAATATGTTTCACTAATTTTCGATATTACATATCCAACAATGTTATATGTTTTATAGTATTGCAACCCCAAAAGGAACGTTATTTAGTACGAATACGAATTAGTGATTTGCACAAAATCTAAGGGTCGGTAGGCTAATACGATTACCCAGAGTTGTTTTGAACTTCTGACTCCTTTGTTATTCAAAGTCATAGCCAGCTGCTTTGATTGTTCTATTCAAATCATCCAACACTGAAATTATAACAGAATTATATCTCTACATTGCCCTTAATGTTTCATTTTGATAATTTTTTCAGAAAAAGGTTTTGGATTTTGCAATGTGATTAAAGTGACCAATCATGTTTATCAACTTTAAATTGTATTGGCTGATTATTACTTCAAGTTATTTTTAATAGTCGATAACAATTGTGATTTTTATATTTATGTATAAAACATGTACCCGGTAAATTTATAACTGGCGGATTATTTTAACCTGTTATCATTCCCTTGTTAGACATGGTTTTTCGCATACACTGTATGCCATAGAGTATAAAGCATACTAATCTATACGCCACAGTCTGCTATACAGACCAAATACATCATGTTGGTATACTTCAAGCACTCAACAGGTTTTAGAGAAAATTATGTGGAACTTTACAGTAACCTGAGTACAAGTAGAGTGGAATTCAATGCCAGCGTCTGTTTTCCTCGTTATTTACAACTTGGAATTTTTCCAGTAAATAGTACACTCTACATTCATACCCACACGCCGGTTTCGGAGGCTCCTAATTATAACACATTGCAGATATTTTATTATTTATGTTTTCCATTGTTAGATTTCAAAAAACCGGTGATAAATATATATTGTGCATGAACGAGAAAAGCCTTTTAAGCACATTTCATGATTAATATTCATGGACTTTGTTGGAACGAAGCAAAAAATGCTCTACCTTTGTTTTTTATTTCCTGCACGGCACGGCTCTGTGCTCTCTATATTTAGAGTTATGTTTCATACCCTATCATTAAATTGTGTTTTGAATTGCATCTTTCTATACAATGTATTTTTCAGAGTGACTTTTAATGTCTATTTACATCAGACACATTTGTGCCTGACTTTGTAAACTAAACATACTGTTATTACATAAAAAGTCAGCTTAATCATGGACATGATACCAAACTACAATTTTTTTGTATTACACATAAGTTTAGTCTGTACATTATTACATTATTCGGTAAAAGTTTACATACACCGCATTTCTTCACTAAAAATTACTTTAGATATTTAAACCTTAGTGTTATTAAAACTGTTTAGAGTCTGCCCACGTGCACTACTCAACAATAAAGACGCTCCATGTCTACAGCAAAACAAAAGAATTGTTAAAACTATCGTACGTTTAGTATCTGTTGGCTGTAGGTATTTGCGATTGTCGTGCATACATGTTCACGCGACCTGCAACACAGGGAATTCTATTGCGGTTCCATAAGTGTGAAGCGTTTTTGCTATTATTGTGTAAAGCGCGACTCTTAGTTTTTATGTAGTCTCTATTTTATGTAGAGTACTTGGCTAATTCAAAAAGTTTAAACATTTTTATACTATCGTCCAGTAATATCCAATGTGTATCGATGGTTGGTAATTTTAGTAATTAAACAAGTGTAATAATTTGTGAAATTTTACAAAATAAATATAAATTTTTTTTATTTCAATTTTACTAAAAGAAATTATTGTTCTAAAGTCGAATACGTCGAAGAATCTTAGAAATGGGTATAGCGCACTCCCTCACGAATGTCATTGTGGACTGGTGTGTGTGATGTGTGGACTTAAGAGAATGCCGGGAGTTAACATTCTCCGGCCTTTTTCTCCCGCTCTACATTGCACCCAAGTCGTACTATAGTATACTAAGCCCATGATTGATTTTTTTAAACTGAAAATTTATTCATTCTATTTTATCTAAGCCACGTGAACTTTATATTATTTTAAACTTTCACACCTTCAAGGGCAAAAAATAGATTGATCTGAACAATTTTGAAAAATGATCTATTTGTATAAGTAATTTATATATACATTTTTTATGTGCTTTTAGCTAACCTACATATTTTTTATTATAGTATCAAAAGCAAAAGAGCGGCAAGATACACATTTTTATAGGTGGAAATATGCCTTATGCATTCATGTCGGGACCAGGGGCGCGCTATCTGAAATTCCATGGAAACCTATCTCGGCATCCTGTTATAGAGTTAGAGGCACCTGTTCGCACATCTACCGGAAGTCGCCACCGAGCGCTTCCTCGGGGGATACTCTACAAGTATACTATACACTTTCACTAAAAATAAACTTTACTCTATTACATTTCTCTCTGTCAGGAAACAATTTTAAAATCGTTATTGCAACATCAATTCAAATAGCAGTGGCATAAAGCCAGTGCCATTTTACTAATATGTACCTGTTATATTGGTACTAGTGTACTACAAAATGTTCGCGGAAAATAGTTTTGTTTTTAAATCTCCAAAATAGCTCGACAGTTGGTTTTTATTCTGCCACTGTTGGTAGAACTGCGAATTCCGTGTTCGAGTATATTACTGTCATTCAGAGTTAACCGTTTAGTTCGTTATTGTAGTCTGTATTTTTAGTTTCACGGCTTTTTATCATTTCACTATAGTATTCTATAATAAAACGCTAGAGTAACTTGAGATACCGTGGCCTACAATGCGATTATGCCGTTCAATTCCACCCATAACAGGACTTCGGAATTAGTTACAAAGTGCTTTATCGTTTCGTTGGAAATGCCTTTATTTGATTGTATTCGTGAAATTCAATAAAAGCTATTTAGACTAAAACAAAGAAACGCCATTCGCCAACGTAAATGTTCTCGCGAAACAGTTTTGTTTTGTTTTTCATTTCCGGGAGGCAGTCGACGCTTTGCGTTTATTACTCTATTAATTCATTTAAGATAGGAGTGAGTCTATTTTTAATATTTGATATTGTAGCTTTTAAAATATTTTGAAATATTAAACAACTAAAATTAAGTCTAAAGTTAAAAGATTGTGTCTTAACAGACAAAAATCTGCATATATAAAAACACATGAACAATTTACTTGTGTTAACCGAATACAAGTCAAGTATAAAAATGTAAGATTTACATTGTGTTACCTGAATAGCTTATAAAGAAAAAAAAATATGATTTGCATTTTCGAAAATCATTTAATGCATTTCTTCCAATAGTGGCAACATTATCGATAACAGTTATGTAATCTGTACATTCCACTTTAACTAGATTTGTCTTAACTTGAACTTACAAATATTGTATACCATAATTATCCTATATCTTTGATTAAATGCAGCCTTAGTTGTTGGTATAGCCTAATTCGCTAATGATAGCACTCTACGACGATTCGCACATTCGCCTCCGCTTTTATAATATCCGAGAAAGACTTAATGAAGAAAATGTACCCAACAGATGGCACTTTTAAATTACCTGAAAGATTGACACACAGTATTCATTATAATGTTCTCGCTATGGCTACTGTTGTGGCCATTATAATTCAAGCACATATTGCATTTACTATGTAAATATTTTTCAATTGAGATTTGCATTTTTGTGAACGTGGTTTAAATGTTAAAGCCTCTCAAAATATTACAAAAACATGTGCAGTAAAATTGAATTCTAAAAAGAAACTGTTTACCAAAGTAATCTAATAGTAATATTAATGCCAAGAAGATCATGATATACATATGTAAATCTACATTTATTATTTTTTACTTGAAGTAATAAGACTAAGTACTTTTTTGTTTGCGGAAAAAATCGCTTAAATTTCATTTTTGCTCAATATGTAACATAGACTTAATTGCTTTTTTACTCCCATTCAAATTCCGCTCTGGCTAAACCTTTTTATGATTTTTAACGTATCTCTTTTACTCCTTCACTCATGAAAGATAAATGTTGATGAAAAAAGAAATAATTAATGTTGTGAACCCACGATTGTTTATGAAAAAACGTGCAAACGCAGCCTTAACGTCATTACTCACATTCTAACTGGGTTTTACTATGTAAATATGCTCTCAGAAAAGGTCAGGTTATGACAGTGATTTGACAGTAAAAGTAATTGGATTGCTGGGGCTGATAAAAATTTTAAAGGGATGTTATACGGGTTCATTTTGGCTGGAATTTTTGATTCTTTTCTGTGACAATGAAGAACACTTAGTTGCGGAATTTTTGAGATACTCTGTGACTTCACTTGCAAATATTTTATTTTGTATATGAACATTTTCAGACATTGTGTTGACGAATCTCGAATTTCTGTCCTGTGCTCGAGTAACTGTCTACAGAGAGCATAAAACATAACTAAACTGCCAAATGTTTTTAATACCATGAAAATATTCAACTGCTCTTCACAACTGTAGCTTTAAATAAAAATCTATAAGGGTCCATCTCCTGCTACCTGTTTCGGCTACCTGCGATAAATGAACACATTTATGACCATTTTCTATGAAGGGTACCCAACTAAGGGTTGCTTCCGTCGTGTATTGCTCAAAGTGACATATTGTTTACTATATCGCAGCCCATCAGCGCTATAGGACCTTTGCACAGTATCTTATATTTTGTGGAAAATAATGAAATTGCTTGATTCAAACTTAAAAAATCATTATAGTTATGAATAGTGTGTAGATTTGTGGGTATATACAAGTTACCTTGCGATTTGTTTAATTCAGTACAATTTGCTTAAATAACTGGGTATTACGAGTATATTTGAGAAGTCGACTTTCTACTTTATGATACGAGGTTCATATGACAGAGTTAAATTAACATGAAAACGGTATCATCCTGTTCGAATGCTCAATAAAATCACAAGTTAAATAAGGGAGTATTTCCAAAGCCTTTATCGACTAACATTTTAGGAAATACGTTCAATAAACGTGTTGGAACTTTTATAATAAAAATATAACATGGGTATTATTTTATTATAAGACCGATTAGAAAAACCAAATCGTTTTGGAATTCCAAATTCGAAATTCGATGAAACAAACATGGAGAATGACAAATTAACAGAAATACATCAAACTAAATTAATACTGGCTTCGCAATTTATTAATATAAATACTGCTCTTATTTTTGATGTACATTAGACACGCTTGGTCTCATTTTGCTGAAAAATACCTTAACGCAACCTTTTGCAACCTAAAGGTCGCGTTTGTTTATCACAGGAACGAATTTATGTTATACCTGTATAGTGTATACACAATATACGTTTGTCAAAGGAATTAATTTTAATGTAGTGTTATCAAACTGTATTATATTACCATGTGATAATTACATTTCAAATTAAACTTATAACTCGCTTAAAACGTAATTATAATAACAATAGTCGAGGACCAATGCCTTAATGTAATTAGCAATGCAGTCAAATAATGTTTTGCTTACATTTATGCTTTGTTGAAGAACCATGTCCCTGGTGCCGCCGGGCGGCGCGGACTCGCCGAGTCCGAGGCGAGCAGTCAGCCCGCTCCTGGAGTCGCGAAGACCCCACTGCACCCTGGCCTGTGACTACTGCGCTGCTATATTGGAGGATAAATTCAAACGTCAGTTCAATGACTTTATTCACTTATACGTATTTTCTTAAATCCTTTCATTCTTCCACTAATAATGCTTCTCTCACTATGAAAAGGATTATACTAATTTCGCAGGGTACAAACTATATCTATTTGTGATTATGTTAAATCTGAACAATTTAATATACCAGATGAAAAGAGCACCTTGATTTCTTGATATAAAAATCCTATATTTCAATGTATTATTTAGGTATCGTGATTACTTTAAATATATTGATTGTACAGGTAATGCTGATATGCGCAACCGTGGGACTTCGCCCCTTTCGGCGTCCCCCCGCCAGTCCCTCACCGGCGAGCCGCCGTGGACGTTACCCGAAGATGACAGGCCTGACTTCTCCGCTCTGAAAGAAAACATTCAAAGGATCAATAAGTAAATATGTTACATATTTCTAGAATTTCCTTACTTAAAATCTTTGATGAATAAAAACTAGTATGCTGCACCTACATAAATTCTTATCTCTAGTACATATGCATATAGAGAAAATCTTATCTCCAGAACATATGCTTGAGCGAGACACTACATTATTGAATTATATTTGGCTCGTACGAAATATCCAGAGGGGAAACAGATATGATTATTTGCGTTTTCCCCGTGAAACCCTATTTTGCAAAATTTGGAATGTGAAGTGATTTAATTTGTCGTACTTAATATGATTTATTCGATGGGTATAAGTCTTCGAAGTTGTTTTTGTTTAAGCATTATTTAGCTTAATTTAGATAAAATATAATGTGCTCATTAATCTCCGTCGGGTTTTACATTTCCTATTTATGTAATCACTATGGTAACCACAACAAGAATCCATGTATACGGTATCGAGTTTGAGTTAATATGGTGTGTGATATTACCACATGTGTATGAGTGTTTGGGTTTATGACTGCTGTTGGATTTTGGTGTGACTGCAGAACCAGGGGTCGTCGCTTCGATTTCCACCCGCAAAATATGACATGGGTCTCTTCAAGAAAGGCGCAAAAAGAGCTCTCCTCGAAAGCCGGCAGCGCACTGGCGACTCCTTGGATGTTGCAAGTGTCCACAGGCAACGGTGACCACTTACCACCAGGTGGCCCATCTGCCTGTCTGCTGGGCTGTTACAAAAAAATATATAGTAGTATTTAGAAACATATGAACGTTACGAGTATGTTTATCATCTATTTGGTCACCATAGTACAAGCTTTGCTTAGTTTGGAAATGTAATCACCTCGTTAACATATATTTGCTCAGGGATTGCGAAACCTCAACTCGCCTGGACATGCTGTTGACACAAGTGGAGCAGTACGCGAATAATTTGGAAGCGCTCGTCGAGGAGCGCACGTCGGACTATTTGGAGGAAAAGAGGAAATGCGAGGAGCTGTTGTACCAGTTGTTGCCGAAGTAAGTACTACTGGGGTTGCAGATAGAAATAGGAGTGTTGGTATCTTTTATACATTAGTTTTTCTGCAGTTTCATTATATTTAAAAGAAATGAAACAACTTTTGGTGATTACACCTATCTGCTATTAGTTACAATCCAGATCCCAAACTTTTGAATGAAATTATTTTGGTTACATTTTTGTACCTCATATTATCCTACACGTTATTTGAAAGTATACTCTAGAATTCCATTCATTAATAATTTTTATTATCGCTTAGTGAATTTTTGTGTTCAGGATATAAGATGGAATATTGTCGATGAGACTCCGTATGCCCAATAACCACTATATTTTCATTATCTCCTATAAATAATACGCTGTATTCCAACGCTTCGGCAATGAAATATTAAAGTAACGACTACGGAAATAGACGCGTTGTTCCAAGCTTAGTTTTCTAAATGTCATGCATATTCCATTAGTCATTAGCTATATGCCAGGGACGTGCATTTGTTATGCATTCCGACGGCATGACAATAAAAGCAAAGAGACGAGTTAAAACTTTTTAATCAGTTAACTGTTAAAAATGTCAGTCAATGTGATAAAATATAAAACACTGTATTTTGTACAAAACTAGAAATAAGATATAATAGAATAGTGGATTTAGACAAGTTCTGATAATAAGCAAATATTAATAAAAAAAAATTATACTTAATAAATGTAAATTTCGTAACGAAATCAAATCTACAGAATTTTGTATAAATTGTTACTAATAAGCGTAAAACCTAGATGAAGGAGTTATTATAAGAGTATTTATTTCCTTAATTGTAAGGTTTTAATGTTGAATGTAGACGAAGCGCGTCAGGTTTGCAAGGACAGAGATATTTGGCCCTCGGTGCTTTCTGCCTGCCTCGTTAGGGACCTGGCGTGATGTTATGAACGTATGTAAGGTTTCAATCAATTGTTGCCCCAGGTCCGTGGCTTCTCAGCTCATAATGGGGCAGCCGGTGATGGCGGAGACCTACGACCAAGTGACAATCTACTTCAGTGATATCATCGGCTTCACCAAACTATCTGCCGAGTCCACACCACTCGAGGTGGTTGATTTGCTCAACGACCTGTACACCAGATTTGATTCTATCATTGAGAACTTCGATGTCTATAAGGTAACTAATGTAATGTGTAAACAGAAGTATGATTAACAGTTAACGAACGCTTGTTGTGACATTTTATAGTTTTTGATTTATCGTGAAACGTGCCTTTAAGTGCCTATTAAATACCAATTAAAAGAAATAGCAGTATGTCATTATTTGATGAGTAAACACGACTTAACTAACTAACTTAACTAAGACGACTTAAAAATAGAAACAAAGCAAAAACTTATTGCGATTATATTTTGTAGCACCTTTACACAAATACTAATAGTGTTTGAATAAGATATATTAGCTGATATCCATTTCTTTTGATTCAATCATCAGGTGGAAACTATAGGTGACGCCTATATGGTCGTGTCTGGTCTGCCGATGCGCAATGGCAACAGACATGCGGCAGAGATCGCGCGCATGTCCATTGCCCTGCTAAATGCCGTGCGTGTGAAGACCGTGCCCCATCGACCTGGAGAAAGGCTGTTACTGAGGATTGGGATGCACACTGGTAAGTTCCGATGTCCACTACAGATGCTGTTCGAGGGTAATTCCCATAACATATAGGTAAAAAATATAATATACATCATGTATCAGGTCTGACAATCCGCACTTGGCCAGCTTGGAATATTATAGCCTAAAAACGTTCTCAGTATGTTACAGTATCACATGAGGTTATTTTAAGTTTGGCTATAAATTCAGAGATGCTAGCAAGCAAAAGTTAGTATCCAGTTTTCGTTTAATACATTCATTGTACAAACGAGAAGTGCGGAGCAATTGACAATGACCCGGATTTGTTTTGAAAATACTCGTTTCGAATAATCTAACGAGATTTCTGCGAGAAAGTTGTATTTCATTTTATTTACTAGTGACCTGTAGTGGATGTTATATAACTATAAATTGGCTTCAACACTTTTTTCAGTCCCAATCCTGGGCACAAGTTTCTACTGCAATTGCGATAAGCCTGGAGCATATTCCACCACGCTGTTCCAATGCGTATAGGCGGCGATTTCGCTTTGCAGTTCGTTAGCGATCGTTAGCTACAAGAGTTTCATTACAACTTGAAATGACTGCAGGTTAATCTAACATTATTTTGTTTCTTGTTTATCCAACAACTATGGCTCAGGTCCTTGTGTGGCTGGTGTTGTCGGTTTGAAAATGCCTCGCTACTGTTTATTCGGAGACACGGTGAACACAGCGTCGAGAATGGAATCGCACGGAGAAGCACTCAAAATTCACGTCAGTCCTAAAACCAAAGAAATTCTCGATCTCTACGATTGCTTCGAGTTGGAATGCCGAGGGGAGATCACTATGAAGGTATGCAATTTGAATTGGAATTTTTTTACTGTTTGCGTATTTGTTCACGCCGTCTATATTACGGAATTGATTCAGTTGGGATTTGCAGCGAGTTCTAACAAATATAGTTGGAAATGTAAATATCGAATGCAGACTGGATTTTGCGAACTAACTTTTCGGTGTCTTGTGTATGTGTAATGTTGAAAACGAAATAGTAAAATAAATTAAAAATAACTAAATTAAATAATGTAAACATGTAGTTAACATAATTCCTTGAAAGTGATATGTGATTAAAACATTTGTGTACTCCCATCAATATTCAGTGCATTTGGTAACATCTTATTTTATGTATTATATCTAAATTCAGAAATAAAGCATTTTGTATTCGTATAATAAAAAAATGTAGAAACTCAAATTTTTATATTTTGCAAATATTTTTTGTACTTACATAAATTATTTTTTGATGGATAATAAAACCAAATTTCAATTGTTACTTTTCATATTCTAAAAGCAATAATAATCAATAATCATTTATAAAGCTGATTATAAGTTGTTGGCTCACGTTTTCTGAGAAAAAATATAAATGTAATTTTCAGTTCGCTAGGTCACAATGGAGCAATTCAAAGAGATAAAATCTTCAATTTGCATTTCATACGTCCGACTCCTGTTTTTATCCGGTAGGCGCTCGTTTCGAGCCTTTTCGAGCTGAGGTTTTAATTAACGTCTATTGACGACTGAAACAAAATGAATTCACGTTTTCAAAAGTATTTTGGATTAACTTTTTGTTTTCGAAGTCACATAGAAATATTGTCTTTATAATAAACTCGTTGAGTGTTTGCCGCTGATTATAGATTTTTGCAGATAATTAAAATTATGTCATAATATTGTAAAAAAACTTTTATATTACAATAACTATTTCATAGGTCTTTAACATCAATTGCTATTCAACAGGGTAAAGGCAAGATGACAACATATTGGCTGATCGGAGAAAAGGTGCCACAGAAGCAAGCTGAAATCCAAGATATAAACAATGAAAGTACCGTAATAAATAACCCGAGCATCACATTTCAGGGACCCGATAGCCCCGCCTCCCATTCGCTCACTCATAGCCAGAGCCCGGAGAGGAACGGCTCAAAAGAAAGTAGCAATAACAGACCTCTTGAAATTTTAAGCGAGAGAGACCGCATTAAACATGAGATAGCTACCTTCGTAGCGAAGGATCTCATAAATAATATCGATAACGCTGTACGAGAATTCAGGAAATCTCAGAGCGCAAATTTCACCACAACAACTAATAACAAAACAGTTTGCAACGGCAACGACAGAGGCCTAATCACCCCCACGTACGATAAAGGACTCGTGATCAATAAAGGAAAGGTCCGGGACGTCGTCAACAAATTGAACAGCACCATAACAACCAAGGACGGCAATGTCAAAGGAACCAAAGACGGGACCGTAAAAGGAACCAAGACAAATAACGTGAAAAACGGAGAGTGAGACTACGCCGCGAGCAAAGAAAAATTATCTTCCAGTCCGGTCTAAAAATTTATAGAGATTTCTAAAGATTTATATAAAGAGAAATTAACATGCTATTGACAGTGTCAATAAAGATTACGTGCATAGCACTCGATTACGGGTTAGTATTTATCATTAAAGAAAAAAATTAAACCCTTACAAAATTATAATATAATTTTATTGAATTGAATCTATTTTCCGTAGCTGTGGGTGACCAAGTACCTACTCCGAATTTTAGATTAAGAAATAAATGAATGTAGTGGATTTAAAATATACTATATGGATTAAATGTATGTTTACAGTAGGTTAAGAAAGAAATCGCCGTAGCGATGGATCAGAAAGCAGTAGTGAGAATTATATGTGTATAGTAGATGTTATTGTATTGTATATTAGACCCCGTAGTGTTTTTACTGACCTTTTATACTTCGGTAACTTTCTAATTCTTTGTATACTTAATTCATGTAAGTGAAGATATTTGTAAAAGTACTGTTATGATATACTTTAATCCTTCCTCTAGCTTTAACACGTGGTAGGCTACCCCATCTCTTTGAGCTCAAAGTCATAAACTATTTTACGCTTATTATAAATTTATACATTAAAAATAATTTTGCAAGAAACGTTATTTCCAATTAGGTAAACTAATGTTTATTGGTAAAGTGATTTTAATTTGTGGCTGAAGTATTGTAAATTGTGGATGATTTTTAAGATTCCGTATTACGAGTATCGATGTTTTAATATATTTGCAATAGCCTTGGCATTTAACCACAACTTCGCCTGAAGGAAATTGTCTGTGTGGTCTACGATGTAGCATACTGGCGTAGTAGATGCCTATTAATTCTTCGTTACAAAAGTCGTAGGTTATAAAGACAAATTTTGAACATTTTTACTCAAACCACTGTATCAATAAACTTGAGTGTTTGTATGTTAATATTATTTTCTTCTGTGAAGAAGTAATTAGCCGCACAACTGTGCTCATAGTTGATATATTATCTAGAATAAAAGTTTTAAGCGATTTTGATGTTTAGTATTACATATTCTATCTGTTTCTGTTGGATGTAATGTGTTTAAGATTTATAGACTTTTAAATTTTCATAGATGTAGCGGTAGGTGTTTTGTGATATATTATTGTTGGAGTACAAGACATTTATTCAGAGCTGTGACCGAAATAGGTCTCGATTTATTCTAAATGTAATAGTTTCAAGTTCCTTTGTGTGTTATAACCACAATATGTACCTATGTATATTGTGTCGTCACTGTTATTATTATGTGAATAAATATATACTTAAAGTATTGAAGTTTTTTGTTTTCTTTGAAAACGTTTCCAATAGAATCGAGAGAGACGATTTAACAAAATCGTAAATATGTGACATATTGTGAGACAAAAAATTCAGACAAATTGAGTACCTCCTCCTTTTTAAAGTTGGTCAAAAAGCATGTTTTCGGGAATTCTTTGCCTTTCTAGTTTCGTAAAGAAAAACACAATTTATTTTGCCCACAGAAACAGATTTCAGTATCATTATTCTTGTGGAAAAGCTCTATTTGTCTTGAGCTTTTTGTTTGTTACATGTTCAATCCGTTACATATTTAGAGCAGAGTTTAAATTTAACGTGTTCTGTGTCGTAATTCCTACACATCCAGTGTCCCTACAAGTGTACTTTAAAAAATATATTTTTATAATAAATAACTTAAATGAGAATATGTATTAAAAAAAAATTACGTCACATATTATGCATTAAAAAGGGAAATTACAGGCGCCATATTGATTTTTTTTTAATTTTTCATACGTAGTGTCCCTCGCACTATCTAACGTTAGCTAACGAATATAACGACACTGCACGTTATGTTAAAATGTAAAACATCAATCCGTTTAAACCAAAGAAATAGTGCACATACTCAAAAAAATTCCTCCGTCTGTCGCTAATGGGTAACAATAAAATTCATTTTAAGTATATGTTGGAAAACGAAAGAAAAATATTTCTGTAGGTTATCTCGAAGCTAATCACGTTTCTTGCTCGGGGCTAAATCTTGGTACCCTGAACCGTGGATTTATCTCGGCTACACAAATTGAATTGATGTCTATTCTATTAGGCGACCCTTTTTTGTATACATACACATATAGCTTGTCACACTCTCCACCCACCCACATTGAATTCACGTGACAGAGAGTAACCTAATTGTTTAAGTGTCACTTGCTTTTGGTATCGCTGAAGTTTCGCGGGTTTATTGTCAAAACAGTTAATATTATTATTATTATTATTATATTATATACCTGGTGTGTTGCTATGTATATAATGTATAAACAGAAGCGTTACGTTTGATTCGTTTTGAATCTCTACTCAAATGATAAAGGATTGTCGAACTGATTCTGTTACAAAAATAAGACAAACACAGCTTTATACTGCTGTTATCGGAACTTTACCACCGTTGCAATTTATATTCTCTTTTCAAATTTGATTTTCAATTTATACAATAATTTATATAATTTTTCCTCCTAATGGTGGCCATCTTGAACTTTGAAACAAAATGGCCGCTACAAGAGTAATTTATAAAATGTTATTCAATAAAATACTTTCAACAGATAATATACTCATATATAATGTTATCTGTATGTTATATTTAAACATTGTGTTAATAATAATTAAAAGTAATGTCTTTCGTAGTATTGCCACTTTAAAAGGCGATAAACAAAAGTGCGTATTCCCAAAATTGGATGGATAAACTTTTCCCTTTATTGGATGGAATAGGTTTACAATTCTTAATAAACAACGTCCTGAAATATTACATTTACACGTATTATGTGTTATATTACCTGTACATAAAAAGAATGAAAAAGGCCATTCTGCAATGTTTTCATAGCTGTGATTTTTTTTCGAAGGAATGGGTTAGAATATTCCAGGGAATATTTAATATATTATATGACGGGTTATATTTCTGTAGCATACATAAAAGGATAGTCTCGGGATTAACGCATATGATTGATCTCAGTACTTAGAACCAGATATGAAAGTTTTTTCGTGATTGTAACGATACCTGTATAAATAGAGAGAAAAGGGATAATCTGGCGACGATTGATCACGCAATTTGTTCCGTCATATTCGAGAGGAATTATATGAAAGAAATGAAAGATTTTCCACAGATCGTGCCGTCAAGAAAATCGAGGTTGACACAAAGTGAATTAGTTCGTTAGCAGTGTAAATTGTGCGTGTACACAGAAAAACAGAAATGAAACATATTTTAGGCTATTGGCTTGAACTACTTTATTACTATTCTTATACAATTACGTCAACTCCCTATAGGCGTAGGCAGAGAGTACTAAATAAATAAGCTAAATATCTCTATTCTTTCAGACTCAACGTCATTTCTGACACTCTCGTTAGCCACATCCTGCCCTATTTTAGATATTTTTTATAATCTAAAAAAACGTTATGTTATATTACGATTTTTTTTTATAGTCTAAGTAATTACCTGATTTTTAATATCCATTAAGTAATCACGGATTTCCATTGGTATTTAAATGGATCTTTAATGATATTGCATTAAAATAATTTCATAAAATATAAGATGCAATGGAATTAAACTTTTAAGGAATGGTAGAGCAACTTTGTAAAGGGTTAATTAAATTGTCAGAGGCTCTGGAGCGAAGCCTGTGTTTTGAAGCCTGTGTTTCTGTGACTTCTCGTTTCGCTCGCCGTACTAGTGCTGAAATATTATTTATGTATAATAGATATGATTTTGATAGCTGGACGGCTACAGCCACAGGCATTGAAATACGTCCAGCCGCAGGCTTTGAAATACGTCAAAGGCACCCCCGTTTTATCAATATGTATTTAACAATAAATGGATTCTGTTAAAGGTTTCACTGATTTATAGTGTCGCCTGTATACCGGGCGGTGAAAAATGGTACATTGTAGACGGTACGAGTATGTAGAAAATGTTTACATATTCAGTGTTTTATTGCGTGATGGATCGAACCCCGGCTATACAGATTCCCGGCTCTGCGAACCATTATCCGAAAACCTTTTGAAGTATTTCGATTCGATGTCGTATTACGACTAAAAGACGAAGATTGTTGGAGATATTTTTCTATTAAACGTATGATATGTAACTCGTGCTTCACTAGCAAGGTACACTAGAGCCATCAACATTCTCATTCTAAGAAGAGACTCATTCTAATTATTATATCAGTGGAGAATAATTAAACGGGGTTGAAAGAAAAACACGCCGAATATTTTATGCTCAGGAAGAATTATGAGCCGGTCATGCTTAAAACAATTTGGTCTTCAGTAAATGTTGATTTAATCGTCTGAAGAATCTTTAATCAATATTTCTAGGACATACGTTATCAATATAATGTTGCAGCCTATTCATTATTTTATTTATTTTTATTTTCAATACATCTTTATGCTGTGAATTTTATTTTGAATACAACTTGAAGCACAGGTAAGCGTGCAATAACCCCTCAAATCAACATGGCAATATTATTACTAATGACTCTGTAGGTTCTGAATAGTTTTAGTAAATAAGTTATTCAGAGCACGCAAAGACCGAATATTTGTCCTTGTAAAATCAATTTCCATAAACAGGCTACAATTTACGCATAAGTTGTTTTGGAACTAAGTATTAGTTTCGATATTGGTTAGTGACTTTAATAACACTTTATCGTCGTCGTAAACGGTACTTGTCTATGACAAAACTTGGGAACGGTTTCGTTGGGAATTTTCTTCACCCTTATCAAAGAATTACTATTTGCTAAGTTCTATTTACATTTTAAAGGTGAATTGTATCCGAGTTGGATATAATTGTATTTATGAGATACAAACCAAACTTACTAAGGGATGGTAAAGTTCACGGGAATTTGTTTTACCGACAGATGATTCGCCTCAGCTGTGTTTTGTCTGTCACATCTGTTCTTTTAGCTGTCGTCGTAAGGATCTGCTCTAAAAAGCATAGATAAAGGCACAGTTTATCATGCTATAACTCATGTACATTTTTATTTTGCATCATAAAACATTGTCATAAAACTTTTCCTCTCACACGAGCTACACGGGCTTATGTTTCATTTATATCTTTTATCTCATGTCTTATCGAAATATTAAGCAAATTGGTTTACTAAAGCTTTTATTGAAGCGCTGTACCGCTATTAATGTGTAATATAAAGTAATATACGTATATCGTGTATAGTAAAAGTGAAGATATCATAGAACAAAATAAATCATTACCAATTTATGCGGACGATAAATAATGGAACAATGTTGATGGTAAAAAATTGTTCCTTTGTTAATTGAAGATGTCTTGGAACAACGAATTGATTACGAACATCTATCAAAACGACAAAGGATTGAAAATTTGAAATTTATATCGAAGTTGAAATGGATTGCAATTTCTGAAAGTATTTCAATACCAAGTGGAAGTTTTGCTTTGCAATCGGATAGATAGAGATACATTTCATTCTGTATGGCTGATTGTTCGAACAACAAAGGAATAAACAGTAGTACCAATGTGTTATTTTCAATTTTTATTCCTATTACGAGCTTACGTTGGAACCGAGAGTCATATAAACCTATCTCCTTTAAAAACAATATAAAAAATTACTTAGATTACTCCCGTTAGAAACGAGATAAAAAATAAGTTATTTCACAATCGAATAGTACTATGATTGAGTTAAAGATATTTAGACAAACATTTTTCAACTGCGGTAATAAACGGCAATTATAAAGTTGTAACGAATGAAAATGAAATAATAAAAATGAAATCCTAAATAGTCTCGTTAAACTAAATTTAGGAGAAGAGAATGGACTTGAAATATACTTCATTCTGTTCCAGATGGCTTGTTGTCCAATTTTGGTACTTTGACGCATAACATTAGTAGTATCGCCACAGCCTGCCAGATGGTGGTCGTATTCAATAAGTGCCTATTGATTACGCAAGCTTAATTTGCTTTTGAAAGCTTCGCACGACTTTGGAAAACATTTGAAGTTATCGCTGGTTTGAACTGTTGTTGAGTGCTCGTCTATCATATTTTTCCAAATTTCAACAAAGACTTTGTCAAAGTTTACACTATGCTTACATGTTTTGTTTGCGTGAAAGTCTCTATCAATAACTCCTTTATTGTTTTACTTTTGCACCCATGGCTTCTCGCAGCATGAGAAGGGTTAAGTCCATAGTCAAACGGAACAGACAAATTGCAAGTTAACAGACATTTAGAAAACATTAAGAACATACTGCGGACAATTTTCCAAGAAAATGTTTCAGTCCCCGCGGTTATTATCCAATCTTCGAAGGGAACTTTAAATATCGAATACTACTCGTATGTATGTACCAACATACAACATTATTTACCCCAATTAAATTTCCGTATACTACTCAGCACTGACCTAACATTACCGTGAAAGCCTGTAAGTGGAATATTAGCTAGCGCAATGGCGGTTCCTAATATAGAGCAAATGGGCGCCCAAAGCTTTTGGCTAATAGACCTTTCTCATACCTACATATTCATAATAATATTCCTACTACATTATTGTAGTAATATCGACCTTACTTATGTTTTTTTATCCTCAAAACAGTCGTAAACTCTTTAAACTAGGTCCAATAAAATATTCGCATTTAAGGCGATAAATAGTGTTGGAATTACAATTAAATGAAAGACACATAGCAAAATATTAAATAGTACATTAATGATACTAGCAAATCGACGGATCAGTTTTATTGTGTACAAATATTTTATTTAAACAAATAACGACAATAACAATAAATATACAACGCTTTCACTCTTAATCCCTAAAGAGAATGTGTATGATAGATATTCCATGTATTCGCAAATGGCTTTTAAGTCCAAGACGACTATAAAGCGTAATATAATCGAGCCACGTACGTAGCTCTGAAAGCTGTTGTTGGAAATATAGGTCGATAATAAACGGCGTAGTGGTGAAACATCTGTAAAATATTATGTGGCGGACTGGCGGGAAGTAGATTTTTGCTCTTCGCAGTTCTATCCTTTTTTTATGAAAGGAGCAATAAAACATGTTTCGTTCATCGTAAATCATCAAAGCGGGCGCTGGTAGGTTTTGTATCATCATTTACGGTATACTAGAACGTGCGGTTCTGTAAATCGTTTGTAAATGAGATCCATATTTTCAATATAACAGTTAAAAGGTTTCATTTAAACTATCACGAGTTCTAGGTTATGTGTGAAATAAGAACCATTTTTTGAAGTAGGCATGCGTTTGGCTACGATCTCATCTGATGGTGAGGTGTCGTCTAGGAGACAGCAGGTTTGCATAGAATATGTAATAAGCATGTAAAAGATTGTAATATTTTGTCGCTTATCACCAATTATCCAAAATGCTTTCTTATTTGGTTTTCTTTGTTGACCGTCACAGATTTAAAAAGGGTTTCAAATGAGCCAAATTAGTCTTCAATTATTGAGTTGAGTTATTGATCATTTCTTAATCTATGTATTTTTAACAAAAAACAATAACATGAAGTTATTCACGTGCTTTGACTCTAATAATGCGAATATCTAGACGTAATTTCATTTCAATATTGTAGTTCATAGCAGAATCGATGTACAAAATTTCGTATGTAATTCTTCATTAATATGAAAGATTTTATATGACGTTACAACAGTATTATCCCAGAGGGTAGTTAAATGTGAATATGCTCGTAAAACAAGTTCTGTTACATCGGAGCCTGTAAATTAAGATTGGAATCATGAAACGGGTTAGTTTCAATACAAAATGTGTTTATATATTAATACATAGTATAAAACAAAGCCGCTTTCCGCTATCTGTCCCTATGTATGCTTAGATCTTTAAAACTACGTAACGGATTTCGATGCGGCTTTTTCAATAGATAGAGTGATTCCAGAGGAAGGTTTATATGCATAATAACATCCATTATATAGTAGAGAAATACTGTTGTTTTTAGGTTTCTAATGTGACATCGTAAATAATTACATTTTTTGCGGCGGGAGCGATACGAAGACGCGGTCTAAAGCTAGTTACTATATAAAACATTACAATTGAGTGATTGATTCAAATCCCATCTCTACTGAAGTGGATGTAGTTTTTATCTCGCGACGTGTTCCAGATAAATCTTGATTGATTGATTCCAGTCCGAGATCAATGTAAAAGCAAATGGTTAGTAAATTGTGCCGGGGATTGCGAATAAATACTGCGAGTGTTTTTTCCAACCCCTTTTACCGTTCCAATGTCGGAGACGCTGCTTCTTTTATAAGTTTTAAGGTCATCTTATACCGCGCCAACTTCACACTATAAGAAACTGTATCAAAAGATTTTATAATTTATTTCAATTATGCCCTGTATATTGAATTCCGATAGTTTGTCAATGTGCTCTTACGTAGTTCATCTGATTGTATCGACATATTTAACAAGCAATGAATACAAAAGAGAAAACACATCTGCGTGTACATAAGAAAAAAAAAGGCTCTGCTCTGCTTAGGACCGGCATAATGTTGAAAAATTTCACTCACAAACAATTTGCCGGGTATAGTATGAATAAAATAAAAAAAAAAAAATACATCACAATATTCTGAATCTGAATCAAAAAATATTAATTTATTTTTCAGATACTGTCGCTGTCGGATTAGAAGCCGAAGCTAGTTTTTGTCCTACTCTCTTCGGATGTAGCGCCTGATTGATTGATTCCGGTTCAACGTGAAAGTTACAGTCGTTGGGAAATTGTTTCAGCAAAATTATGTGGCACTCGGCTCGCTGGATTTAGGTTAGAAATTCTCTAGAGTCGTAAGTCTACTGCCTGCGTATAACGTACTAATTAATAAACAAGATACTGAGAGTGGTAGAACCTGTATACGGTTCGCCCGGGGAAGTACCACCGCCACACCTATTTCTGCTGTGAAGCAATTGTTT
>DWUN01000574.1:0-21474 GCA_018249975.1 Passova gellias
TTAGAATTTCTAGTAGTGACTCAGAGTCTGGATGTGTACCCGGTGCATGGCAATAGGCTCACCACCTATTCCATTTGCGACTTAAATGTAACTGGTGAAATGTGGGGTTGTACTACACACTCCTCTGCCTACCTCTTCGGGGATTACAGGCGTGAGGATAAATAAAAGTATTCTAATAAAACCAACAGCATAAAACACGTTTCATTCGAAGAATTCAATGACTAAGTTTGCTTCACGTCACTGCTCCTACTAGAAATAATATCAAGGGACGCCGTCATGGAAATCGATATGTCGTGGCGAAATTGTTTGTTTATTGATGCTTTGAATCAGGTCGAAAAGGTAAACTTTGAATAACAGCTGTTGGCCAAAAACCGTGCCCTACATATTCATTTAAGACTTTCACGTAAAGATTTGTTTTGTTAGAAGTCTAACGGTGTTGAAAATTGTTCAGCATTTTGAATTTTTGACACGTATATTTCCACAAATGCTTAGAGTGTAGGAGTTTATTATGACCTGCAGCATGCTATGCGGTCACGTAGGGGTGGAGGAGGGAGGCGAGGAAGGCTGCGAGGCGGTACCGCGGCGTTCTCACGCCTCTGAGGTCACGCCTCGTACTCTTTGTGGCGCCGCTCAACTCGACATTTGTATAGTAAAGGCACAACAGTAAACCAAATCTATTGATATAGAGTTTATTGTGATCTATGACATTTTATATTTAAGAATTTACAACACTTTCGAAACATGAAATTTTTCTCTGAAAATTCATGCCGATGAATTATCATTGTGTGTTAAACGTAGATTTAAATAATCGAGCTACAAAATTATAACAGAGTGCTTGAAATTTCATTGTATTGAATACAGAGGATATATATTATGTATCAACTAGATTACAATGATACGCTACCTGAGACCAATTTCAGATTTTTTTTTTTCAATGTATGGTTGGTGTACCTACTTATTAGAAATAAAATTGACATTCTAAAAAGAGTGTTACTTATTATTGTTAGCACTTCTGTTACTGATATTTACTTACTGTGGCATAAGTAACAAACTTGTGCCCGTACCTATCTCACTTGAATAATGGAATAAACTTAACGGTATTGGCTTTCTATGCAATCTCAACTACTGTTCTTTCGCGAGTCAAGCGCGTTCGCTTCGGACATTTCTCTGATTCTCTACGTTTCTGTGGTATGTGCTCAGTACAGGAAAATGGGGATGCACTAACCAAACTTCGTTTATGTTTAGAATTCCTCAATTTGAAAAATACAATTGTTGTTCTTATAATTGAAGTTAAGTTTTTATTTTTCGTAGCCATATGAATGATTCGTATGTTGTGTGATTAATACTTACTTCTACTTGTTTAGACTTATAGCACAGTGCAATTGAATTCGCTGAAAACTATAACGTACACGATATTATCCTTATCAATATGAGTTACAAGCTTGTTAGGAGTAATGTAGGTCATAAGCAATTGTTAAGTTATATTAGTTACTAAGGTGAGATACTTGAAAGCACAGTAAGGAAATATAACAATTTGCAGAAGTATTGAATCATTTCGATTGCGCTCGTTGGTTGCAGTTGCTTATGGGCGGCAGCGGTCACTTGTGACAGTTGTCTATATAATGGGTAGACAATACACACATAACTAAAATATTAGTAACATCTTGGGGAAACGTTAGTTAAAAATTGTTGTATTTTATTACAGTAAAATACAATAATATAATATAATAATATAATATAATACAATACGGTCTTATTAGAATTTTTAATACAGTTGGAGAATATTTTGAAGGAATATAATTCTAGTAGGAATTGACCGATGTCTATTAGACCGGTATTCTCCAGCGTGGCGCCCTTGTCGGGCTCCTCTCGGGACATGCCATACCTCGTGTTTACAACGGTATGCGGCCACACACCTGCGTCTTTCCCGGGGTCGCTGTCTGGACGGTTCGAACCCTCACTCCAGCCGCCCACAACCCCATTTGCCTCCTTCTAGACGTCAATTAAGACAAGCAGGAGATACCATAGTAAACTGGTCGCGAGCTACAGTGACTAGACTTATGCATAGCTATTTAAAAAATATGCACTTGTATTGAAAATGAAACAAGTATATTTACAACTTTATCTTGATGTCAAGAAAAAATACACGTTATAGATAAATGTATTCTGCGCGAACGTCAAACATTTCAATTGATATAAATGATAACTATACGTAATATTAGAAGCAGAGTACCTATTCATTCTAATGTTTAACTTGTTAACTATAATTATTATTATTTTTGAGTGTCGTGAAAAAGTTTCGCACGTCAACAATATATGATAACAAGAAATCGGAAAGGGAATACAAGAAATCTCTGTAATCCAGCAACATTAACATGTTCCCTTTGTGCAGCGAAGCCCTTTGTGAGCCGCCGGTGGGGAAACAGATAAACCTAATGCGCATACACACGTTACAACAACGTGCGCTAAGGTTTTGTATAAAGTGTTTTACGCACTATCCCTACTTGCTTGTTTCCTGTATGATCATAACCGAAAACGATTTTCTTTCTGTTTTTCCTTTGGTCTTTATACGAACGATTGATTTTTTATTGTCTATCAATAGATGTTAGGATATCCAGGAAGCGACAAGCACGTAGGTATATTTGTAGACCTCATATTATAATTATTGCCAGTTTTTTACATCCTTGTACCCTTGATATTTATAAAAACTATCATAAACAAAATATTGTTAGTATGTATCTATCATGTTACGGTTTATCTAAGCTTTCTACACGAAAAAGCTTGAACTACCCACTTGTATTACGAGTAGGTGCAGAAAACATGAATTTCGCTCGCGTCATTATATCTGATTATCCACATAGCTACATCCATCTGATCCAACACCTCCCGGATCAGATAGACGCAGCGCGGCGCACCTCAGCGTGACTGGCGAAACGCGAAATACCGTCCAAATTCACACCAAAGCCTCGTTGAAACGATTCAAATCAGAGATTTTAGGACGATACCCGTTTGTATTATTCCGGTTTCCCAACCAAAAATCCAATTGTGCTCCAATCCCTTTCGCGAAAACTCCGGGAGTCCCGCTGAGATTGCCTCAATCGAACCGGCCTCCGTGGGAAATGAATAACCGCGAATAATACCTTGTCATTCGCCTTTATTATCTTACAATGATACAGTGGTTTTGCGATAAAAATCTCGGATAACAATCGACCAACTAGCGCCCACTAGCGGCCATAATGGCGTTTAAAAGAAGATACATCGTTTATGCAATGATGTATCATTAAAACAATTATTGCTAAGTCTTTATCTATAATACGTCCGGCCTTGTTTCGATGTAGCGAGGTCGTTTGTTACCTACGTAACTATTATCCAAATACCGGGATTGATAATAGCTTTATTGGAATATAGATGCAATTATTTGAACACATTATGTCGTTACTTTAAAGTAACGAACAATTCAAAACATTTATTGGCATAATCATGTGTTTTTTACGTTTTGTATGTTTCTAAATAACAATAGAACGTTTTATACACAATGCCACGCACGGCGACCTTCTAAATTATGCCTATCTCATATCAAAATCTGTTATTATTACTAAAATAATATAAGATTTTTATCCTGATTTATAAATTAATACATCCATATGTACAACCATATGAACAAGCATACACAACCATTTGTGTATGCTTGAGCTGATATCCAGCTGATTGTTGACAAGCGGAGTAAGTGATCAAACTGAGATGCAGGTTCAGTTGACATTAAGTATCAGTGATATTTAGTCATGGACTTCCATTGACCTTTAATACTGTCACTAATTTAATTCATCTTGCACGCTCGCTGTAAGAAAACACGACGGGATGGTATTCAATATGTTGTTAAATAAATTGATAAATGCACTTATAAGGATTCATTATTTTCCTTAAGTGTATTTTACGAAATATTCCTTGAAAAAGACTTATCATCGAATAGGACAGGACAATAGAAAATTGTGAAATAAATGACAGTTTATGCGTCAACTTTAGTTTATTATGAAATGTATTTCATTTAAATGCTACACGTATGCAGTGCGCTTGCAGAGTATTGGCGCATTGTTCGGGCCGTGGCGTCGCGCGCGTGATAAATGATACCGCGACGCGAGTGACGACATCTCGCTCGAACCGCTGTGGATTGGCGCGTAAATTCATGTTATAAAATAAACTATATAATTTTGTGTGCTGCGTTAAAAATGTTATAATTATAGTACTAAAAAAGAGAAAGTTTAACCCTATGCACTATCGAAGTAATAATCTGATTGTTCTTTTAAAAATGCACCTTAAAATTGTTGACTAATAAGTTTTTTAATTAATAATAATATTTCCTCGTTGCTTTTTTACATTTCATCCTAAAAGTATATTTTACCTGTCACATAAATACATGGGTGATTCTGTAATTTTCTTACTTTAACGCGACATCTTCTTGGTTTTCATTGTTTTTTCAGTGGTG
The DNA here is from genome assembly GCA_018249975.1 of Passova gellias. Lineage (NCBI taxonomy): Eukaryota > Metazoa > Arthropoda > Insecta > Lepidoptera > Hesperiidae > Passova > Passova gellias. The sequence continues at coordinate 4,484 of DWUN01000574.1, forward strand.
TAGTCTGGACGTCTGGATATTTATAGACATTGAAAAAGCAAGAATATTTGTTATTTTTAATTGAAGAAATATATTTTTGATTAATCATTGAAAGGTTCTACTATATGTCAATACTAGACGCTTGTTTTTTGAGGTCTTAAAAGAAGTTTTATTTGTTTACTTATTTATAATTGTTTTTAAATTATTTGACAATATCACTGTCATTACAATGTGTTGTTACAGAAATGAAACTGAAGTGCTTAGCCAATCTAGTTGACATGTGATACAGCGCCAATATTAGATAGCTGTAGTACACATACAATGCCAATTGAGCTGTTTCAAGATAAGGGTAACGCTCTAGATTTGAGCATGAGAAATTTATGAACGCTACAAGAATTAAGCGTCGACATGATGACGTCGAAATATCTTTGTATTAGTTACCGAGCGTTTTCGTTAAGGTGATAATTAAAATACAGGTGGAAAAAGTAGATACAATTTGACACGCAAATATTTACAATTTTCAATTAATTTCTTATCGCTACGTCACTTTATATCAACTTTAGGATTTTTCAAATATAAAATTTCTCTTATTTCGTAATAAGATTATATTGTAACTCATTAACTAATGACGTCGTTTCCATTGTTAAATCGGTGTTTGGGTTAATTTTTTTATTAAAAAATTGTATCTTCAGAAAATACAAGATTTGTATCTACACGTGGTCTATATGCACCTTACGTGTTTATATTTACCTTGTTTCTACTAATTCTCTAGACTGAAAGGTGACAATGATGAATGATTTCGATAAACAATGAGAGAAAGTACCATTATTTTGCATAGTTAAAGAGAATAGGAAGTATTTCTTGAAACCGCACAATACAATGGAAATCTTAACAAATTAAAATAAAACCTTTTGCAAAATAAGTGTTGTCCGTTCAGCCCGGCCTCCCCGCAATGCGTCGCGTGCCCCGTGTACCCTATCTTCCTCATTGTTTTAATTTCACTTGAATCACTAATTGCCGGGGAAGGAACGTTTTAGATTTTCCCGCAAACGTTTTTAAGATCCACCTCATTGCATTTTAAAAGAAAGGATTATAATTTCTTTCCCCCTTTTCTCGTGGGCGTGGATTCTCTTTTATTAATTCAGTTGAACGAGCGCCTTGAAATAAATTTAGGCGACCGTTTTTCTATTTCCAACTTCTAAGCTGCTTTCTTAAATTTGTATAATATTGTTAAGATGCATATTGTATTTAACTTTCAGAATAATACTATCATTGTAACACATATTTTGCCCCTACATCATAAAATATTTCATGGCAAAAAGACATTGTTTACTGGTCGTTTGCCCGACACCCTAATACACGACTAAAATGTATCTATCATACGAATTCAGGGTGGAATCGATTAATAAACACAGTATTAAAATATTCTAAGTATACATAGTCAAGTAGTAATGATAGCATAGTGCTTAGGAATTTAGCCTCCGATTTCGGGGATTTGGAGATCGAATCCTTACCGCACTCCCATCTTTATATAGATCTTCTCGGTTTTAAAATTATAAGTCAATTTAAGTGTAGATACTATAAACATTCTTAAGAGCGTCTCAAGGTGTGATTAAATAATTTAAGACTGTTCTTTGCTGCCACATTTTTCCAAACAGATCCCAACTAATTGTATACTGCTCTAAGAAGCAGTGCACAAGCACTGCTTCTTAGAGCTAGAAATACAATGGCTCTGGTTCGTAGTTGAAACCTGAACGCAGGGCTTATAGTCTTCGGTAAATTTCTCACGATCCATGTGTTACATAAACATTTCTGTATTACGTTACATCGCACTGCATGTGTGGGTGTGCGAGTATGGAAGGCGAAGCGCGAAGGTGCGCGGTGTTTTTGTGGCAAATGACGAAATAATGACAGGCGCACATCGCCGCCGCCGCCCGCGCCAGGCTCAGCTCGCACCTCCCCGCATGCTAATACCAAACATGAATATTTATGAAACTCTTTTTGAACAGAAACCCATTACAGCGATATTATACAGACACTTTAAATAGATGCCGTAATTGTTATAGCAAAGTGTATTTTTGTTATTATTATTCAAATGTAAACGAATCGAATTAATTTAGACAGATTCTCTATTTTTGTATTTAGTCCATAGATATCACCGGACTAGGTACGTCTGATTTAAGGTATAATCACATCACATGACATCATCAGTCTGTATTATTCCACTGCTGAATTACCCTGTACTGTATATCTATTAAAATCAATTGTTGCGAGTTTTAAAATCCACAGATTCGCAGAAAAGCAAAGCAACCATTGAGCCATGCTTACATTAAGCATGGAAAGTTCGATCAAATCCGTAAAGAGTATCTCTGCAAATAATTTGTAAATTTTATTTTTTATGAATAGGTTAACCGTTTTATAAACAACTTAGCTATTGCCCCAGGATTTGCTCGCGCAGAAATTGTATTTTCAAAAATCAATAGATACATATTTTCTTTGACATGAGCATAAATCTAGAACTTCTAGACCGACGTATTTTCATAAAATCTTTCATCGTCTACTTTACCCCCCGTAGGGGGGAGATTTTACAAAATTCTTTTTTCAGTGCTCATTTACGAAAATTCTAGGATCAGCGGTTTCGGTTGTGCGTTGATCTCTGGGTCAGTCAGCCACTCAGTCACCTTACAGTTTTATATATAGGTAGGTATAGATTAAGTCACTGTAATTGCATTAAAATATACGAAGTGTCTTCTATTACTATAAAATGACTGCATGGATAAAAGGTCTCGGTCTGCATAGGGTTACATTTAAATTGCATGTCTTCGCCCTCAGTGTAAGTAACAAGTTTAGTGTCGCTCCCGGCTTGATAGATTGCCGATTGTATCTGGCCAATACGCGGCTTTATTATAATTCCAATACGAACACCGTATATCATACATATCGCACATTCTTGGAGTACTTATTTAAGTTTCTATGTATGGAAAAATAGTCCCAAAATTAGATTGAAAATATGTGGTGGCAATTTGTTGACAGATTTGTATTTATCACAGATGCTACCGTAATAAAGGCCATATATTATATTAAAATAGATATTGTTGAAGAGCAATCAGCTAAGACCGCGAGATATTGCGTTAACTGACGTCTGTAAAAATAGCCTTGGCGTGTTTTAATTTCCTGCATCAGGAGTATGTCCGTCTATTCAAGACAAAGATAGAGTGTATTAAATTATTTCATATTTGTATGAATAGCTTAAAGTTTTTATACTATTATCACATCGCACAAGCATTAGAATTACAAATGAGCCCTGACTGTGCGTAAACCACAGCATGACGGTAGAATATTGCAAAAGCGTAACTAAAGTGATGATTCAAGGATAATACTGCCTTGAACATTGTACGTTCAACTCGACTAGTTGTTTGTAAAACACAACTTCTGAAGGTTATTGATGAAGGAAATACAAATAATTGAATTTGGACTAAGCCACAAAATTCCTGTTTGAATAGTTAAATACTTAATTTATTTTTACAAAATTCAACGGCCTTTAAAGCATCGAGGACGAAAATAAAAACAAATTTTAAATGCGCATAATATGAAAGGCAAGCCGCGAGATAGCTAACAGACGGAAAATATTAAAGGGAACTTTTCTTACATTTTTAAAGGAAGTTTTCTTTATCCGACGAATAAATCGAAGGTGGTAGGGAGAACTTACCCGGCGGAAGTAGAAATCTGTTGTTTTATTCATGAAAAAATAAAGTAGGGAAAAATAAAGAGCGGCAAACAGTTTGAGCGAGCCAAAGTTACTACAAGCTTAAACTAGTAAATCTTAAACTCTGGCCGCGGGCGTTCTTAAGACCTGAACAACTTCGAAAACTTTACGTAATCCTCAACTATTTGTGTTTAAAATTTAATGTTTGTTGACGCGTTTAAATTCGATACTAAACTGGTAGCGAGCGATCAATCAAAATCAACAAAAGCGAGCGGCATCGTGAACTAAACAAGTGAACTTCGTGACAAATCCTCACGCACAATATCCATTAAATAATGCAAATTTGTTGTAATCCCCGCTCCGCGAAACATCTCAAAGCCGCTGCGAGTGAAATATTTAATTTTCATAAAGTATACATTAGTTAGAGGAACAAGTAGGCCCGCGAAGGGGCCGAACTCCCCACACGAATTGGGCCACTATTACGCAAAATAGATATTTTAATAAGTGGTTCTTAGTAATATAACATAAACAGAGTGCGACAAACCTATTCTCGAGGCCTATACTATTTCAGGTATTCGTATTTTATCATCATTGCTGTAAGTACCTACATAAAATGTGCAAAAGACTTAGTCAAAAGGCTTACACACTTTACTACACTTTGATCTGAGCCAAAAGGCCGAGAAGCGATAAAGACTAGCATATTATTTTACATATCACGTATTTAATTTCAATCATTTATTATATAAGTTTATATGTAACCGTTATCAAACTAAACAAAAACAGTTGTATCCAAAAGAGATATACGTAAACGTTATCGGCATTGCGTTATTGGGTTCGTATGTTTAATCAAATTCGTTTAAAACCCGACGGCCGTTGTCTATAGGATCGCGGCAGTTCGACGGGAGCCCGACAGCAAATTTGCATATCACCGATATTATATCGTCACGCGAAAAACGTATCCCTTACGCCTGTGTACACATGAATGACGCGTGATGCTGCCGACCTTCCCTGACGTCATCCATCATTCGACGTGGCGCCTGCACCTAGACTCGTGACAGCCGCGCGGCCTGCGGGGGAGTACTCTCGCCAATAGTTCTAATTTCAATCTTACGTATTAATGTGTAAAGCGCTTTTTTGATTGTTGGCGTAGCTTGCAAGGTGGCTCTCCACCCCGCGGGCTAGGGAGGATCCCTGTCAAACGCTGGCGAAGAGTTTGACAGACGCGGGGCGCGGAGTATTTGACATGAAGGGGCTTGTTTGATACGGGGGTGAGCGAGCGGGGAGGGGGGCGAATTCTGCCCGTCATGAATAGGCAATGGGCTCGCTTTATTTATAAAGATTGTTAGCGAGCATCGACGCAGCGAACTTCTGTTTGGGAATAAACACATCATCATCTTTGTAATATCTCATGTTGAGTCTCTTTCCTTAAATTCCACCAAATTCAACGAACAGTAATCTGATTCTTTACTTTAAGGATATTAAAATTATTTTGTTCCTTTTCAACATAGCTCAATTTATTTTGTTTACGAAAGCAATATCATTATTGATTTTAGAAATATCCGTATACCAACTCCTTTTCTAAATCTTTGATCATTGTCAACTAAATAAGCAGGCAGCTTGTTTATCTTCGTTCTGTGTTATCTTCGACTCAACAGGAAATAGCATCCGCGCAAAAGGGCTTTATCAACGACGATTTAATACAAGCAACCGCAACGAAACCCGAGCTTCTTGTTAGGGGGATAAAATCCATAAAAGACACGGCAGTGGGTGCATAGAGCTTGGAGCCAGCGTTCAGTACAAAATTTGATTATTCCGCGAGGTTGGCCTATCGCCAGCGTTTGACTATTTATCACGAAGAGAGCTCGACGGTTTACAAGGATACTAATCATCGATGCGGGATCTCCGTAGAGCTGTTGCTAATAGTATGTCGGTGTAAAGTTTGCAATGTTTTCGTTTATTTAAGTACCATGACAAAAATGTTCACATTTTTCCGCATTTTGTAGTAAGTTTTTTCTTTTCATTTGATAAATTAAAAGACTTAAAATAAATTAACAGACGGTACAGTTAGTTACATATCCTATCTTTCAAGTTACAAAACAATACACTAGTGCTAGTATCTTAATCTGTTACTGATGTGTGCTTTTTGAGATGACTCACTTGAAGTTAAAGGATAGCCGCCCAACACTGGTGCTACATATTGCGTTGCCAGGGTCACGAATACTCAACACCATTTTTATAACACTTTATGGAGGTAGCCATCTCTATGATGATGTTGATACCCGCTTATAACTCCATGGGCTCTTAAACAACTTGAGTAATGATTTCTCCTGTCACGAGTTCCCTGTCCTACCTCAATGAAAACTAGAAAAGCAGAATCTAAAGTAAGGAGTGTTACAATATGGCAGTCAGCATGCGCACTCATGATGATTTTATGATTTCGTTTTATTTTTACTGTGACCAAGTCATTGTAATTAAATTCTACACCAGCAGCAACCTGTATGACCTTCAATTGTGATATATGTCTCAAGAACATGTCATATACAATGTGTCATGTGGAACAGGTTTACATTTTACATGTCAGAATAATCATAGTAAAATGGATCACATTGTTTTAAAACACATAAATTCTAATGATGTCATAAGTTTATTACTATTAGTAAGGAAGTAAATTTATTACTAATAGTAAGAGCGAATTTTAATTAAATCAACAACTCTATATATGTACCTGGCAGTGTATTCCTAAAATATTTTATAGATGTAGCGAAAACCTTAGCGGGATGGCAAATCAAGTGTACCATTAAATTCTATAAGTTGGAGACAAGGCCTAGTCATTGTTTTGAGGGAGTTGCAAAAATCATTTAATAATACGAAGCATTTGTAAAGTTTGTGTCGAAATAATGAATTTTATCGTGATTGAAAGAAGTTTGTTATTTGCAATTTCGTTATTAATATTTATATGAGTTGATTTCATATTAAAAGATACGTAGGTTATATTATCGCGTAATGAAATCATTTGAATATGTTAATAGGCCTTTGTTAAGCATTAATTAACATATTACGACGAATATTATTAGTCAATATTAATAATCATGTTCATTAATTATTCCATATTCAATTAAGGCAAGTTACATTAAGCACGGGCAATTAGAAGTATAATTATGACGTAATTACAATTGGCAATCGTACAAATCTACTAAATACATTATTAAATGTCATTCTGAAATGATTAACGAATCACTTGCATTTTATAGGGAAAGTTAAATTGTTGACGTTAATGAACCCAACATATACTACAATGGAAATTAAATTATGTATGTACTCATTGATAGTATTGCTTGAATCACTGTAATTGCATATAATTATATACAATTTTGCGTAGTTCACTTGCATTACGTTCTGAAAAAATATTTTGTAAATAATTAGAATAATGTGAAAGTTGAAAAGTGTTTGTCTAATTATTTCTCAGTGTTATCATAAGCGCCGTTTGTTCGCATATCGGATTTATCTCTAGTTATTGCTATTATTCTCCTACAAGTTTAACGTTTTTACGGAATGAAGGCCTAAAGAGCTTTAATAAGTAATAATGATTAAAATTATTCAAGCATATACGAGTACCTAGACACCGATACACTGATGTTGCCGATTTCCATACGAAAGGACAATAAGAGAGGATATTACAATCAATCATACTCCCGATAGTAACACTCTGTATGAATAAAGCAACAATACCCGTATAGTGAAGTAAACGTTCACAAAACCAATATAACAGGGGGTGAATTTAATAAAACATAAGACAACAGCATGTTGACACGGCGTCAGCGCCGCGGCGCGATCGCTCCCGTCAAATAATGACACTCATTTGTCAAACGCAATCTGGATACAGTCCTTCGCTATGAACATGTTGCGGATAGGACGTACTACAAAAGTTATAGGTATTGTTCTGTATCTGAGTGTTGCTTGCATTTGAGTGTACATTTCCATTTTGAGTTTCAGTTAGTCAATAGGTACCTACATGCTGTAGAATGTACCTACCCTTACTACTGGCCTTGTCACTGTCTGCACCTATCAAATACGGTAAGTTGTTAAGTAAGTTATGTATTTATACCTATAATTCATCCATGCATTATCGCTCTACTGCTTGGTCTCCTTTTAAACGGAGTAAATTTTTTCATATGGTATCCTAGCATTTGATTGCAGACTGGTCTATAGTCCAGTTCTCGTCCGAAGGCAGAAACTCAAATAGAACCATTCCATATTTCTAGGAAGAGATCCGTTCTCAATAGTGAGATGTACGAATAATATTTTAAACGCAGTATTCTTAGGGTCTTCGGTTTTTTTTAACTCGAATTTACGTAAATATTTGTATAAGCATATATGGAATCGATGAGATAATGGGCATCATATATTGTAGGAATGAATAACACAATGGGATAGCAACATTTTTAAGGTAACAGAAAATCTAATTATATAAGTAAAATGTAACACACTTTTAAAATAAATCACCAGAAATATGACACGCAATCAAATAAAAGAAATATTTTTTTGGAAGGGAGCGTAACTGCTCAAGTTAAAAATGTCGCAGCGCTTTCGTAGGCCGTTACATAAGCAACGTTTTTAATAAATCGCCCTCAACCCTCTCTTAGGCGCGACTTTTAATCCCAGTGCCGTATTCACCTTGTTATTTTCTCGTAAAAAATCGCTTTCCATATTTCACTAGTGGAAAATTGTAATATCGCGGCCTGCGCGCGCGTCTTAATAAACATTTTTTTGTCGTCGCATGAAAATGACATTCGGGCGTCACGTGTGACATTGATGAAAAAATATAAAAGAAATGACGGGATCGACGAGATGGCGAGATGGCGAGGAGCGCGCGGCCCACGCGGCCCACGCGCGTTCTGTTCCTTATTTATATGACCGCGGCTGCGGATAGGGTTAGCTGCAAGCCGGATGTGGCCATATGTTATCAAATATTTGGTGTTTTCCACAAATCATGACTCTTTCAAATATCAAGTATTGCAGATGTAATAGATTACTAAAACTTTTTAAACATTTAAATTATTTTAAACTATTCCATCTACTTTAGTATTCTATATTGAGGTTAAGTATCAATTTTTGAATAATAAATTGTAGTTTATTCTAAAAACTCATTTTTGTTATCAAATTTTAAATAAGTATGTTTATATGGATAATATCTACTGTTTGGAAAATACGTCGATCTTAAAAAGTTATACAAAAAAGAATTACTCGATACCGATACCTTTTTAGACATTAAAATTAATTAATTAATTGTAATATTTGTCGACAAGAAAAATACCTTTAGAATCACTTTAAAATATTACAATCACTTGATTTAATATAACTCACTGTCATATTTTAATATGATTTTGATTTATTTATATCATTTGTTAATAATATGCTATTACACAATATTGGCAAAGTTAGCCAATGGCAAACAAATCACCATTTCTCACGATAATACATTTTTAAGAAAACTTCACATAATAGAAATGCACTATTTAAGATATAATTCTCGTCATCATTTAATTGTGTAATAATTTGAATGTGAATGTCTCCTGCGAAATATATTGAAATCACGGCTCTGGCGGTTGACGAATGTAGAATATTTCGGCAAAGTACTTTTACTGTGGCGTATACTTGAGTTTGCTTATATTGAATAAACGTGAGTTGAATAGTGGAGTAGGGTTGGCACTGCCTGTTCTTTTGATATAACATATATGTAACTTAAACAATACTACGAAGTCTCGTTGTTTAACACTAATCTTATTATAATTTACACGACATATCTCTCATTTATACGAAATAGTATTAAGATTGTGTTTATTTTTCTATTAAATATAATTTTAATTGCCAATGAAATCGTCTGAACACTTATTTATATGCACTAACTATCTGCTAGCTATTAACACGCATTTATACATGCTAATTTAACCATGTACACCAAAAAGTATTTATATACTCCCTTGTATGGATAAACATTAATTTAAAAAATATTCATTTCATTAACATTCCAATCATTTACTATAAATATATATAGTCTTATCTGCCTTTTTGTCATATGCAGAAAAGGTATGGCACTAGAGAAATCATTGTGTAACAACACGAATATGTGAAACTCCCTCTTTACTAAGTAAATTTGAGGCGGAGTCAGCAACATCGCGGAGAGAGTAAGTACCTGTCAATCACTCCTAACAATAAGGATAAGGGGATAATCCGTTCTTTGTACTAAGTTCCTGGTGTTTGTCATCATTCGTAATGTTTACACTTGCTGTTTACTATTATCATTTTTCGTATCCGAAATATTTACATCGCGATTATATCTGTTTTGTATAAATAAATGGCTTAATTGCTTTGTTTACGGTGCAAAACGGTACGTGGTTTATGGTATTGTCGAACAGATCAGAACAAAGCTTCCTTTGTTATACGGTCCTCTGGAGGTGGTAAACAATAGCAATAATAAGTTTATATTTAGTATCGCTATGAAATGTCTCTATGTATATCTATTTAGTGTTACTTCTTTGGAAAAGTGTAATTCTTTGTAAATAAATGTTTTCATTTCATATGCAATTAAATGTTCTGCTTTAAATTTGTATTATTACGAAAGCACCTAAAATAGAAATATGCAATTCATCACATACAGAAAATCACGTTGTACTTTACAAAGTTAAATTATTTTATTGTCAAGTTAGAAAAAATCAGACAAGACATTAAAGAGTGGAGCTGGTTGCAATATAAGTTTTAGAAACAGCGTAGCTTAGAACCATCTGAATAATTGGAGAAATAAATGTTGAAACAAAATAAAACAATTCAGTCCAAAGGTCGTTGTTGTCGCAACCCTAGACAGCAGCCGTCGGCTGAGATCATCAATCATCGAGCAAGACAATCACAACCGGTGGCGCATCTGCCGCTCGTCTCGCTCGCACGCCGCGGGGACCATCGACATCACTCGATTGCCATCCACTATACACTAACACGGGATTTTTGCACCATTCTCTGCAATAGTGCAAAAATTCCGGACACTATTCATAATCGATGGATTTTAAGCTTCGTTGAACTAAAATGTCAGAAGTGAAACAACGTATTAAAAAATTAATAATGACCGGTGACAATATCATTAAGAAGCAAACTTGTTTTTTTATTGGTTTGATTAAAACAACAGAAATAATTCGCAAGCATAGTCACCTACTTACGACATAAACCTGCTCCACAAAAAAATGTGATAAAAAAACTATTGTACAAGTTGGTTTTACATCATTACATGGGAAGAATGGAATAAATGTGAAAAGTTAACAAAATGTCGCCCTATTTTACCTATTTTTGTAAATGTTAAAACCTAACAAACCATAAAAGCAACAGTCCTTTTCAGCTACAAGGCTCTGGCGAAAACAATCTATATACCTAAACTGATCTGTAAGACACCATACATAAAATTTTACATAGCCTTTAAATTAAACGTTAATCTGCATTGGGACATTTTTGATGGTTTCATTGTTTAGAAAGCTGTTCTTGTGTTCATTTGAGCTCAATGCTGGGTTTGACAGTAGCCAGCCAGCCAGTTAATTTGAGCTCAATGCTGAGTTTGACAGTAAGGAATTCTTCATTTTCTATATTTGATATTGAAATCAAGAATCCAATTGGTATATCAAAAATTGAAAGTATTATCTATAAAATTTACAGGTAGGGAACACGTCTTACTTACATACTTACGCCATCTATGGTATTTCGCTGCAGTTGAATTAAGACGTAAGAGTATAGCTTACTTATATAAATTCACTGGGTATTCTGTTTATGAATGTTGCGTGTTATGATGTTAATATTGCGTATAACTAACCATGAAAGTATTCAAGTTATTTTAAAGTTATCGATTCAATGGTTCGTGTGTCATATTTTTCAAGGATCACGTCGAAATGGATCTCGGAGGTGTCAGATGGCGTTCATAGCGATGCTGCAAACCATACTTATTAGTAGTAGTCTCATCGTCCGTGTTTTAGTTCGTAACGGCTACGCTAGATGGCACTTTACAGCAAAGCGAATTTTCTTCTGTATACAATTGTCTTTCTGTCCTTCTGTCTTAAATTGCTTACTTACATATTATTTTTATCAATGTCCTATTCGATGGCATTGATGGGTAAACATATGTAATTGTACACATCAAATTTGAAATGTAATAAATCAACAAAATGTTAAAAACTTCATATAATACAAAAAAAATACAGATTTTTTTTTGTATTAAATGACGTACAAAATACAGATGAAGATGAATCCATAAAAATGAAGTAAAATACAGATTTTTGCTTACAGAAGCAACAAAAATTATATGCGTTAACATAAAACATTTAAATGTATGGTCATATACTAACTAAGAAGTAGAATCGACTACATATACATATTCCCCAATAAATATAACTTAATACTTTTAAAAGGAAGAGTGAATAAGTTTTATCTAAGCTAACCTAGTCTAAAATCTACAATCGCGGGCTACCCTAGGCTATACGTAATAAAAAAACAACATAATCGACCTGTTCCACGATTTTAGTAATGGCTTATTCCTAGATTAACATTCAGTAAATTGAATTCAATAAATTAGAAGACCAAATTATAATAATGTTTTGATTTAAGTAACACAATTGTGTGTGTGGTAGGTTAGGTAACCTACCTAATTGGTAGGTTATATACCCTTAACCTATATTGGTAGGTTAGGTAACCTACCTAATTGTAATACCTAATAATAGGTAATATATAGGTTTAACACGATATTTCCGACTCAAAACATATAACATGCGTTTGTTATAATGAGTTAATCGAAAAAGTTACCTGTATATACATATATGGACGATAATACCAGTAAAAATAGGCATCACAAAATCAAAATGTTGCCCCATAATTTAGGTACATATTATCTAAATAATAAAATTATCGCAATAGTCCCTAATAGCTGCGCGCGTAATGTTTATTATATGTGTATTTAAGCATGACATTTAATTAGAAGTCTTCATTAGATCTGCAATTAAAAGTCGTATAAACATTTAAATCCGTCAGTAAAACGGTTAGTTAATAAGTTGAAGCTCAAGAGACCTGGCAATACATATTTTACTCATCACAGTTTTGGAGTAAACGTTATAGAAATGACATTAATATATAGTAAAGTGTATATTATACTAAAATAATGCTTTTAAGTTCCATTGCACACTAGGATGGCTTATAAGAATAAGAATAAAGATGTCAGTTGTGTTCTACATTTTAGTGTTCTAATTCGCAAATACTTTTCATATATTCGTCAAAGACATGATTTATGACTAATATAATTTATGAACCCTGACAGAATATATGTCTTAATCATGTTTTCTGTATCGTCACCACAAGAGGTGGTGAGTACCTATACAGAAAATATTTATTTACTTACAGTTACTACATAAGTCTTGTTACTACCTCAACTTGTTACCCTGTGCTGGTATAGGTGGATAAATATTCAGCCAAAACCACACAGAAATATAAAAACTAATACAAACTATCTTCTCCTTGCCTATAGTGTTAAAAGTATTGATATCGAAAACGAAATCAAAGTATCGATCATTATTCATTCTTAACAAATATGTCAATTAGGTAACGATCGACATTAATATCATCGAATAATTTCGTAAACAACAACACGCTAATTACCTTACCATCTTAGTCACCGAGCTTCCCCTGCTCAGCCAATTAGCGAATAGTGGGGAACTATAAAACATGTCCTGTCTGCAATAATTCATTAAACACATTTAGGCTTTCGCAACGGTGATATATCCTTAAAGTATTTTGAAGTTATATTGGGAGAAATGTCCGTGTCGACTTCTATTACCAATCAGTCGACTACGTTGCCGACGCGTCTTTTCACCGCTGCTGAAGTTAATGACAACCAGTGGAATTTGAATCCGAATAGCAACCAAAACGAAATGGTACTACTTTATTTCTCGAAAACATTTAGATCATATAAAAAAATCATGAAAAAATTTTTTTACTCTTATATTTATTATAATTTTTTTTGTTTTAACCGTTCATTGTTCTTGTTACAGCAGCCTGTGCAGTGGGGGGAGTATCCACAGTATAAGCTTATTCCGATCGCCGATTACAATGCGACCAACGCAGCAATCAACAACAATGGAAGAGTCAACAATTTTCTTTGCACCAATAGGGAATTGACCTATAACCCTCCAAATTACTTAGATTCTACATGTGATAGGAATAACGTAAACATGCCCAATCATAGCAATTTGGTGACCTCAAGCTTACACAATGCTCACAATGTTTCCAATGTTATGATGGCAGCTGGTGCACGAAATGGTCAACACAGTACAACTAATAATTCTTGGGTGAACCTAAACAGAAATGGAGATCGATATACTCGTCTATCTTCTTGGTCCACTAGCAGTAAGCCAAGCACTGGCAGTGTCAGGAAACCGAAACGCATCCGCACTGCGTTTACAAGTCAACAAATGTTGGAACTCGAGCAAGAATACGCAAAAAATCGGTACCTCGATCGCAGCCGCCGTATCGAACTCTCAGATCACCTCCAACTAAACGAGCGAACTATAAAAATATGGTTTCAAAATCGTCGCATGAAAGAGAAAAAGGATAGAGCCGAAGGTCTCGAGGATTCCGAAGCTAGTACTACCGAATCATCTCCGGACATGGGAGGCACTAACATGATTCATATGTACGATCAGTTTCCGTCTACGCCTCCAATGAATCAAATGGTAAACCGTGCTAACGCTTACACGGAACAATACTCTAATGTAATACCACCTTCAATGGTATTCCCACCGAATACTGTGGGAATCCAACAAGCACCTCAGAATATGTTTGTCAATACTTATCCAGATTATACGTTTGATAATAGTCATCTAATTCCCATGCAAGTCGAAGGACAGCCCCATGCAGTACAGACTGAAACGAATCCAATCGAACGAAATGAATCGAGTGAAATGAATGTAGTGAAATGTAAAGAAGAAGTGTTACCTGACTCTTCGACCAACACCGACGTGTTGTCGATAGAACAAATCAAAGATGACGACGGTGATCAAAAGTGGGACTTTTCTTGGATTCGTAGTGTGAAAATGGAAGATGACTTTTAGGAAATTTTGCATCCGGTTTTTGTTATATAAGATTTAGATATACCTAATGTAAATATATGCAATAGGTTTATGAAAGTAGATAAATAAAATATATGTAAGCTACATAAATTGTTTCAATTTTTGCTAACATTGTTGCATGTTTTGTGTTGTGTGTGTGTCTTAATCTTACAAGCAGTTTAAAGATACGATTCATAATAATATAAGAACTTTTTTGAATAAATTGTGTAATTAAAGTGATTAATAACATTAAAATATAGGAGCTGTGCCCCGCGGTATTATCCGCGGAGCTTTAGATCCCGTGGGAATTTCGGGATAAAATTTATCCTACTTTTTCTCGTATTAAATTTAGCCTATGTTCATCAGGGATAATGTAGGATTCTAATGGTAAAAGAATTTTTGAAATCCGTCCAGTTGCTTCGGAGCCTCTTCAATACAAACAAACAAACAATCAAATCTTTCCTCTGTATAATAATAGTATAGATATTAAATATACTCAATAATATAATACTATAAACCAGTCGATATTTGGCCATATAATATTTAAGCTAAGCAATCCCTAACCGCAGGCAAAAACAAGCATTTAAACACAGCACCTACTAACAGAATCAGTAAACAGATACATATGCTTGTAGAGAAAGAAAGATTTATAATGATAGATAAGTACTAGCTTTTTTCTGTGACTTCGTGTGCGTGGATAGTGACTTTGGGTAGCATTTTAATTTTTTAGGATACCTTGAAAAATTTGACAAATATTTTTTTTATCTATCATAATTTTTTTTGTCTTCAAAAGTATCCTATGTTACTTCTAATACCTCTACAAAGTTTCATGATGACCGGTTAAGTCGTTTTTGCGTGAAAGCGTAACAAAAACTATTACATTCACATTTATAATATTAGTAGGGATATTTTATATAATGTTTGGACCTTCCAAAACATATTAACGCGGACCATACTTGGTAGCCTGATTCAAAAGTAGGCAAAATCTTTGGCTACTATAACAATTGATAACTACGGATTATCTACAACAATTATTTTTTTAACAATCTTGACTTTTATGTATATCATTACTAGCTTTATGAAATATATCTATGATAAAAACATTGCCTAGCGTGTATCAGGGGAACGCGTCTCATCCGTCTTCCAAACAGTGGTGATCACAAGTCACCACCATTGGAGGCGGCAGCACGGCGGTTGAATATCTAGATGGGACTATGCAGTACTTGACGCAACAGTACGCAAGGCAAAATTATAATTATTATCTAAGTATCAATTAAACCTAACTCGAGTCAAAGTATCGCAGAATAACGCGAATACCAAATAACACACATCTATACTATGAATGTGAACCAATTACACCAATTAACACAACTTTAAATTACATAACACAAATTATACGAATTAAAAATGCCACATAAGATTGAAACAAACATTATTAAGAGCAAAAATATTAAAATAAAATTATTGAAGTTACAAAGCAAAATTATTTGATAAAATTAAATAAATCAAAAGTCACAGTTCTAAAATAAATATAGCAAATAAAATAAAATAAAATGTGCCATATGGGGATACAATAAAAAAGCAATTATTATTATCATTTAGATGTGGTATGGCAAAAATAGAATAGAATAAACAATACGTATTTTCGTTGTTCTGTTACCTATCTTCTGGATGAAAGCTTTCGTCATTTAGTACGTTGTAGTGATCGACTATTGCGTAGTCTGGATTATGGTTCACTGTATACAAATAAGACAAATTTAAATTGTAAAAGTCGGTCTAATGGCAAGCTTATTTCAACTATGTATATTTTTCTAGTCAAGCAATCTTATGTGACGATAAGTTTTCGACGAGTGTAAAATATATATTTTATAATAGCTTGGTAGATAAAGTCGTAATCCCAGAACTACTTCGATTTTGAAAAAATATATACGTAATTCACTTTTTAGCGGATTTTGATTATACAGAGTAAAAATATATACGTACGATACATACACAAATACACAATGTGAATCATGCGTTATCGATTTAAAATTTATCAAGGTTTTAATTCTAAGCACCATAGAAAGGTATAGTCGTATAAGGTTTTATTCGCCTTTTGTACAATATATAATGAAGTAGATTGTATGTTGAAAATCTTTTAACCGTATATCAAAACGAAACCCCGATACTTACAATCTGTT
>DWUN01000575.1:0-21464 GCA_018249975.1 Passova gellias
CTAATTTCTTTTATAATTCAGTTGGAACCGTAAACCAACCGTAAACCAATATATATATATATATATATATATATATATGTAGATCCTCGAAGCACTGGATGAAGTTGCTAATCGTTTCCATGCTTCAGAGGGCATATTAAGCAGTCTGTCACAGTTGCTATCATCCAGTAACAGTAATTAAATTATGTCGGAGGCTCTAAAGGTAGTTTAAAAATATCCAGCAAATGGGTTGGCCACTAACTCATATCTCCACCAATCCGCACTGGCACAGAGTGGTAGAGTGTAGGACTGCACTTCTTAACTTCTGGACAGAAGTCCCACAATTACAGCAGAGATCTATATCCAGCAGTGGGACCCAAAGTAGTGCTGCAGCTATTCCTACAAATCTTTATTAAGAAACTTACATCAGAAATATATAAACAAAAAATATAAAATTTACCTCTGCACTTCTATAGTGCCCAGTGTTTCATAGGCAAAGTCACATTTGTCATCCATCTCAATAGCTTTGTTGATAAGTTTCACGGCTTTATCGAAATCTGTGCTTTTTTGTAGCTGCACTAGGCCCTTGTGTACATATAGGGTAGCATTGTTCTGATCAACAGCCAGAGCGGAGTCAAACAAAGCCTCCGCCCGTCCCCATTCTTGCTGGTCCGATAATACTTGTGCAAAAAGAATGTATGCTTCTGCGCACCTTGGGAATCTCTCCAGAGCTCGTTCAAAATCAGCCCTCACTTGGGTCAATGCTCCCACATTCTTATGTAACTGAGCATGTCTATAGTCTGCATAACACTTCTGAATGTAAGCAATTGAAAAGTCAGGATTGAGATCCACAGCTTTAGCAAATTCAGCTGTTGCCTCATCCATTCTTTCGAGCAGTAAATAGACCTGACCACGGTGATGGTATATATCAGAATTACTAGGATCAAGCTTAGCAGCATTCGCGAAATCTTCAAGACAGCGTTCAGTATTCTCCAGCTGTGTAAACAGAGAGGCTCTTTTGATCAGAGCATTCACCTTCACCTTAATGGGAGCATCACTGTCAATGACTTTTCCAAGGTCGGACTGAGCCTCATCATGCCTACCTAGGAGCAAATAGAAGGTTGCACGTAAAAGTAAAGCTTCATATTTATACTTTCCATCAGATTTCAACTCTTCAGTGCAAGCATCGACAACAGCTTCATAATCTTGTGAATCTAAAGCTTGTTTAGCTTTAGTAAATGGACTAGGATCCTTTTCGTCCAATTGTATCTTTGCAATAGGATCTTCTGAGAAGGCAGAAAAATATGTTTTGATAAAATGCTTCGATGGCATAACAGGTTGTCTCCTTGCTAGTGCTTCACGTGCATGCTGCCTACCGAGTGCCTTCAAAATGCGGTCAGCATTAACCAGAGAGCTCTGCACTTGGAATCTCTCTAAAATACAAGCAGATGTAACATCCTCCAAAGCTAGAACTAAATCTCCACTCTTTTCAGCAGCTCGAGAACGACGGAGAAAAGCTTTCACATATTTTTCGTTTAATTTCAGCGCAAAAGTGCAATCTTCCTTTACCTGATCCCACATCTCTCTTTTTTCATAACACGCTGATCTGTTCTGATAAAACGTAGCAAGGTCAACCGGGCGGTCGGGAGGGCAAGCTTCAATTGCTTCATTATACAAGGCAATCGCCTTATCGTACTCGCCTGCATGGAAAGCACGGTTTCCGGCACCCTTCAATTTCATTGCACGATCGATAGCGCTCTCCACGGTTTTAGCGTTGTTTTCCTCATTATCCAATGAAATAGTGGTTTTTGCCTTCAACTCTGCTATTTTCTTTTTTTCGGGATCTTCGAATCTATTTCTTAGATAAAGGTAACCTAAGCCAATGGCTAAAGGTGCACCGAGAAGAATAGCTAACTGCCATTTAGGAAAAGGTGTACTGCCCGTTGACGCCATCCTCACGCAAAATTAATATTTATTAAAGATTCACCATTTATTTTGTCACGATGTTATAGAACCCTATAAAACTTAAAATTTTTAAAATTCTATTCAGGGCTATCGAATCCTATGTAACCTTCTCATTGACGATATGACACATTGAACAGATAAGAAAAAATCACGATTTTCATAGACATTCATTGACATTTTAAACAAAAATGACTTTGATAATACATTAATACAGTACACAGCCTCCATATACAATACAATTATTCAACTCTTTATTACACACCAAACAAATGAAAAAATATTACTTATTACATACATATTACTTACAATACGACAGTTAGTCTAGTCGTGTATATCTGCTAATAATGCATTAATTTTAATTGAGGCTAGTCAATACAAATTAATTTACTCTCCGGAACCCTATTGATAATATAAAACATGAGGACTGAAAATTCAACAAGCTTTTGCTCTTTAGAAAAAGAAGTCCATTGAAAAATACTGTGGCGAAATTTTTTTTATTACATGTTTTGTATACTGGCTGATGATTGTATAAAATTGTTCGTTGTATATTAAAGGTATCCAAAATATCAATAACATTTTTTTATGGTTTTTTTTCAGAAATATTTATAGTAAACAGAAAACCAAATGCAAAACATTTCTGACGACAGTAATAAAAAAATAAAAAAAGACCCATTTGGCATTCGGCGATTTTTACCTACCCATTAAGGACCTAGCGTGATGATATAATAATAATAAATTTAATTAATTAATATTAGTTATTACGAACCACAGATTGTCATCAGCTTGTTTGACATTGCATTTGTGTTGACTGAGATGTCATGCCTAAATTAAATTGGCACATTGGCAGGTCAAATCAAAGAGTACGTAAAGTAATATACTGTTGGGTCAAATCTAGCCAAGGACATTAGAACCGGGCGCATTTTTTTCCGAATTTCCGATTACCATTTCTAATATTACCATCACTACGCAGAGAACTAAGATTACTTTATAATAGTTATTTAATCGAATATGTTTGCATCTCGAATAAGCAAACTTGTAAGTGTTCCAACCGAATAAGATTATATTTTGGTCTCTTGTACTCGCATGCAAAATTGTATTTAGGTTTTGTATTTCATAAATGTACATTTAACAGTTTAAAAATTGGTACGATTACTTTACAGGTCAAAATAAGCAATTATGTTAAACCGAATCAACTTATCGCACCCACATCATATGTTAACAAGCAAATAAGGCAAAAAACCGATTTGTATGAACCAGATTATCTTATTGTAAGTTATTTTTTAACACGAAATCGAACGTGCAAGTTAGTTCCATCACAACAATTACAGTATAAATACTAATTAATATTGTTTTCAACACCTATTCCTATTAAACATTAACAGTCCCATTGATAGAGTCAACTGTGAGTCCATGGGCGATGGCAGCCACTTGTAACTGCTGCCTGCATAGTTCCTACTTTTCACAAAAAAATGTTTAAGTCTTTACCACATATATTTCCATTCACGTAGACAATATTTCTAAAATCCTTAATGTTTATCTTCCTACTTTATTATTATCGTATATCATTTTAGTGTTACCGTTTCAGAGTATGGAACCAGATGAACCGGTTTATGACTGTTTAAATCTTCAACTGAAAGGTTATGATTATACATTGCTTGAAGCATGTCAAAGTGAGATTCACAGATTTGCAGAAAATATGGGAATACAGGTGGATGAATGGTTAGTACTAATTCATGTGTATTGATCATAAGATTTACCGGCTAGTGAACCAAACTGCTAACCCAGGATTATGGACTTAAATCGCAATCGCATTTACTGTTACCAGATCTGTAGGTTACCAGATTGGTCATCACTACATAGTATAGAACAAAGTCACTTTCTCTGTCCCTATATCCCCATGTTCCCTTAAATCTTTAAAACTACGCAACAGATTTTGATGCGTTTTTTATAAATACAGTGATTGAAGAGAAAGGTTTATATGTATAATAACACCTATTAAATAGTAGGGAAATACTGTTATAATTTATAAGGCAGAACAACATTTGCCGGGTCAACTAGTAATTGATAAACATGATTGGCCACTGATCTATGTTGGCAGTGTCGCTATTGAGTAGGCTCCTGGTCTACTACAATTACAGGAGAAACATATGTCCAATAGTGGACCATGGCGTTCTGCTACCCAGGTTTTCCTTTGATTCTCATAAATTCTATGGCAAGGGTATGGGAATTTACTTGCATATTGTAGATACCTATTGTATTTTAAAGAATATTATGGTACATATTTAAGAATATTGTTTATGATGTACATAAATAATATTATTAAATAATAATTCTTTTACTGATGGGGAAACAACTACATGATTTCAAACAAGGTAAAGAAAAAATCCGATATTAGAGGAATGTTAATCTGATGGTTTGCATGCTGGTGGTACAATTTCTATTTCGAAACTACTACTAAACTACTTTTGTTCAGTTGTATTCTTATGTTAACTTATCCTTAATTTCATGTCACAGTTGGGCAACTCCAGCAAAGCAATTGAAAATTCAGCGATACAAACCAGGTGGAACAGCAGTAGATTCAGTATATAAACTTAATGTCTATGAACGGAACGTCCAGGCAGGTTTATATGTTTTATCCACATTATATAACTTTGTTTTAATATGAATGCAACTGATAGGCAACCGCCAGTGAAAGCTGACTGTATTTGAAGCAAAGAAAAGATGGTAATATAAGGTCACTACCTCTCAGCACTCTTCGTAGATACTCTAAACTATGTTTATTTGACTATTTTTCCATTGGTGATGAATGAGGCGGTTCATGTTATTTCAACATTTACAATGTACTGTTGTAAGTGCTAACCCACACTTGTGTAGCAAGACCGACCTAGCCCCTAACCTGCGGCCAACTGTGGAATAATAAAAGGATTTGTTCATGCTTCCATATGGTACAACACCAGATTTGTAAATTTTGACTCCATGACATTAATGTGACGCGTAAAAACAAATGTTAAAATTAAAACCGTATTGTGGAAAAGGTCAGTAATTTCTAACTTAAAATAAACAATGAACAAATTGTTATCTCTATCAGGTTGTTGACGTGCCCGCGTGGGCTCTCGGAACTTTGTTGCGAGTGGCGCGAGCTCTGCTACCTGAAGGTTGCACCCTCAACGTACACGAACACACCATTGCCCACGAGGAAGTCCGTTACGTACCAGACAACCAACTTCTAGAACTGAAACAACAGCTCCAGGATATGGGAGGTAGTCGTCCTGACAAAAAGAAGAAGAAGTAACCGAGAAATTAGTAATTTGTTGATTTAAACGAAGTACTCATGTTGTACATAGAAGAGTAGTATTTTAAGTAGGTATATTAAATCCATTGAAAATATTTTGTTATTTTCTTTTACATAATAAATATCTGTAGAAGGGTATAGATTAAAACAATGTCAAAATTAAATTTGATAAATGGTGGCACCTATTTCAACAGTATCTATTACACGTAAATAGAGTCAACGTTGAGCATCATACATAAACGGAAGCAATTATTATTGCATCTATGCCATTCCAATCCTTTCTAAACTGCACTGCAATGACATACTTGAGACATTAATTTTTTATTACCTTAAAGCCTAACTACGTAAATAATATTCTTGTGATCATAGAAAAACATAGGTGTCGATAAAAATACGTAAATCGATTAATCTATATGTACCAAAAATCCTATCGATTTATCGCTCCGCTTAGACGTAAAAGAAAGACAAACAACATTTTTATTATATTATTCTCGGTATTTCAAATGTTTATTTAGTACTTTTTTACCACAAAGCTGTTATGTATGTCCTAATTTGTTCAATTAAAACATGACAAAACTTTTGTTCTCCTATCTTAAAAGAGACTTATTCTTCGTCTTCTTCCTCCTGGTGAAGTACAGTCAGTCAGTCAGTCAGGGCCAGATGACGTCGATTAATTATAACTATAATATTAAAAATGTACGATGGTCATTAGGTTTATGAATACACTTTATAATTAATAAAATAAACTGAATTTGAATACAAGACAATAATGATAGTTAATAATTGTTTATTATCCTTATAAACATAGATAATCGAAAAATGTTGTATTTTAGTACCTACTTACAACGAACCACAAACTATTCTAATAAGACTACTTCGACGTATTCATCGTGGTCACAGCGAAACTGCGGTGACGAGGAACTATTGACAGAGACTAATGCTCTACGTCTAATACTCTACATCTAGTTCATTTTACTGTTTGTTGTATTACATAATGTCTCAACATGTCACTAATGATAATATCTCATACAGCAATTTACGCTTTTTTGCGTAGACAACTGGATCCCACATCTGTGGCTAGCTTAAATTTATCTCTTTGTGAAGTCAACAAAATGATCTTTCTTTTTAACAAGATCCTTTTATTAAAATTTCTATAGATTCTCTTAGTACAGCAAAAAGTTATAGTCTTACGGTAAGAAATTTTTTGTTGATATTATGGCCAGGGACTATGATTTCTCGTGAACTAATTAGGAGACACTTCAGTAGATAAGTTGTGTCTGTGATGTTCATAAATAACCAAGAATAAATGATTGTTCGTCATCTTGTATTTTTAGTTTGGTCTTAACGGCGTGTGGATTTTGCGACTGATCACTTTACTTAAATTTCTGACCCGTCAACATCGTTGTATGATCAATATCGTATGACTATTAATAAAGACGTAAATTAATAAATAAAAGGTTAATAAAACACACAAACACCTGTTCTGTTCTGTTCGTTTATATGAACGAAGCCTTTGTGACAGACATGGGGGTTTCCAACGCTATGGCATAAGAGTTCAAATAGCGCGCGAAGGGTTGTCGCACCAACCTCTGACAAAATATGTAGTACACAAACTAGCGTGGGGCTTAACCAGTAGAACTTCCACATTACCATACCAAAGAGGCGTATGCCTACTATAAAAAAATCGTCCAAATAAGCCAAGGTATGTTCGTATCCAGCTCTTCCAACCAGATATAAAACATTGTAAAACAACATTCTTAAGGCCAGGTTCCCCCAAACAATTTTGGAAAAATATTTTTTTTTTTCATAAATTGCTACTGTATACTCGAAGAAATAGTATAGAATTAGTCCCGAAGGTCAGCAAGACCGAGAAGCAGGTATTAAAGAGTGGGGAGCGGTGCGGTAAATCCGGCCGCTGGAACCACGTTTTTTCGCATGGATGACACTCTCATTTCAAAACTATTGCACTTATCGATATGAACCAAACGTAATTTTACTCTTTATATGTTCGGCTATGGCCTCAAGCAGAAACAGAAATATTCATTATTATTTAAAAAAGTTATAAACAATTAAAAATGCAAAAAAAAGGGTACAAAAATTCAAAAGTAAGCCATTTTGTTTTTTTTTAATTGAAAATGTTTCATTCTGCTTGAGGCTATACCCAATTCGATTAAGAACACGAAACCGTTTTGTTTTTTGCTGTCAGATTATTCGTTTCCAAGAAATGATGTCATTCATCTACTAATCAGATGCGTTTCAGTAACCATTTTCAAAACCGCCATTTTGAAAAAAAATAAAAAAAAAGGTTTTTTCAAGTAATTTCATATATTATGTCCTTCCATATATGTAAAAAAATTTATTACTCAACATGTTTTGTATTATGAATAAAATTTATTGAAAAAATCACGGTTTTTGGAGTAACTTGGCCTATAGTTGGTACTAACGGCGCGGAAATAGAATATAAGTGCCACCTACTACGAAAATAAGGAAAGAGTAATCTATATAATTCGTGAGAAACTTTGGTACTAATCATTTACGTACTTTTATTTCAAAGATGCAACAATGTAAAGTATTAGTCAAATAAATAGAATATTGCTGACACCTGTAGGACCACAGGTGGTAATTTCTGGCCTCACTTCTTTTATTAGCGAAGCCGTGAA
The DNA here is from genome assembly GCA_018249975.1 of Passova gellias. Classification (NCBI taxonomy): domain Eukaryota; kingdom Metazoa; phylum Arthropoda; class Insecta; order Lepidoptera; family Hesperiidae; genus Passova; species Passova gellias. Next base: position 7,897 of record DWUN01000575.1, read on the forward strand.
CCAAGTACTTACCTTGCAAGCTTTTTTTACCGTACTTGGCCATCTTTCACGTTTAAGTTGGGTGTGGTACAAATGTCTATTATCTATATAGAAAGAACAAACAGAAATTATATGTGATTTGTATAAATAATAAAGTATATAACTTTTAATCGTGAGGCAGGTGACTTACTTATATACTTACACAAATAGATTATAATGTTGATTCATTCTGTTTCCGTGACTCGGTAGATTCGTAGTTCGTTTATATAGGCACACTGCAGCTAAATATTCAGGACGCGCATCTGTCTGTATTTACCGCGCGCCCTCTCGTCTTGCAGTCTCGCAACAAGACAAGTCGGCACTGAGCTAAACACACCTATTGGTGGCATGTCGAAATAAAGCGAATAATTTGAGCGAAGAGTTATAAATGTAATGTATATGTTAGTTCCGAATTGTTACTACTCGTTTCGTTTGGACTCTCGTATAAATTAGAAATTTTCCACCGTAAATGTGCATATCTTAATGTACATAATGGATGTCTAAAATGACCCATATATTAATATACAAATTTACTAACAAAGCGTTAGTGAGCAATTTTATATTTCCTAAAGTTAACATTTTTAAAATCCAATTAAAAGGGTGTGGTAAGTTTAATACTTATACATTAAAATAATGAGTAAAGTCAAATCAAAATGATGATGCGATTAGTTTGACATTTACTTAGTTTGTGTTATTTTCGCTTGCGTGTGCGCTAAGGATGCTGATGTCCTTACCTATGCGTTTAATTCGTCAAATATATTGTTTGCAAAAATTTTACTAATGTGGTATCCATATAACTTACGACATCGTACAAATGAGATCATTACACTATGAAATGCGTACAAAATAGCAATAATCCGAACAGGATATAGGTACATAAACAGAATATGTGGTTGTTAGCCATCATACAAGAAAACAGGAGATGCAAATTCCAAAGACGATCGTAATGAACTCTACCAAAAATGTGGAATTCCATTCCCATTTTCCATCATTGCTAAACATTGCAGATCAACATCAATGTTTGAATTCCACATCAATGTTTACAACATAAACAAGCTCGATTTTTTTACACTTATCACATAGATATGCAGATAATATTGGCCAAGGTGGATATTGTAATGGAATATTTTTTATTGAACCCTAAATCTTTAATTGATTTAATCTACAGTCCATGCAACCTTAACATGTTAGATTTGGACATTCTAAGATATAACACAACTCACTCTTACAACCTTGAATTGTGTTTATAATATGGTCATGATGAACACTGTAATTATACGATTTATTAACATGAAATCGGTGGGTGAAGTACTTGATAATTATTGGCACTTTTACAGCTTGTTTTTAAATGATGATTTACAATGCCACATAAATGTTTGAACAATCCACACATGAAAACAATAACAGTAATATTATTATAGAATAACTTTACACGCGGTCATCTCATCGAAAACTAAAGAGAGCGTGTGGTATGGTAAGCTGATAAACTATACCTATATCTATATAGATTTGAAAGTAAATTAATTTCAATAAAGGACTAATAAAAACCTGTTTTATCTCATAATTATGCTCGTCATATTTGTCGAACATATGAGGTTATCGATATTGGATCGCTATTGGTTGAGGCTGGAATTCGAACCCACGACCGATGACACAGCAGTTAGATTCATTACCCGTTGCACAAATCGGTCCTTTGACATTCGAGAAATTATTATGCACTGCTAAGTTGTTACAAGCGGTTATTATTATTATTATTAATTGTGTTTTACGACTTTTTACAAAATATTTGTAAAATATACGGGGTCTGTTGAAGTGCAGGGGACTTTGATGAGCCCAAAGATACTCGAGTGATAAATTCCATGAAATATCCAATGTACATAAAACATGTATAAATAGAAGGAAATGCAAACGACTATGATTTTCGTTATGTCCTTACAAAAAGTATTTCCGTTTATTTAACAAATATTGGTATATTTTTTCGTAGGCTAGCAATCTTATTAAACGTGACTTTTAAACTTCATCTATCATACTCTTTACAGCTTTTGACCTTTGAACTTCATCTACCTCACTCTTGAAATGTGAATAAGCTTTTTCTAGGCATACGTAGACTATTTAGTATGCATAGTTACGATTTACACCAAACGGAATCGCAACACAACGCTATCCTATGACTTGACAAAAAGGAACCCTCAGGATGCGTACAAACAATAAACGTTACGTACAGTTTTCACGTCTGTAGTTTTTTACAGCATGATGACTATTCAACATAAACTTCCCTTTATTTAGCCATATTTACCAGACAGATGATAGTGAACTATTAAATGCGGACAATTTTAATGTTTCTTGAAGTACATACTTGACATGAGAAAACGAATAATGTAGGAAGGTAACTATGTTATACAGCTTCTACCTTCCAGTGAACGTTAAGTAGGTATATATCAAATGCCCATGAAAAAATCGAAAAGAAGAAAAATACGAAATAAATAAGACCATGACTCATAATTACTGTTTACGCCTCCGTGACCTTCTGTGTCTGCGTAATCTTGTCTTCACTTGAATTAGTAACCTCTTCTAAGCACTTCTCACTGCATTCATTCGACCTTTGTGTATAAAGTACTTACTTGGTTCGGTACTAAAATAAAAATTTAGATTAGGGGACGTGAAATACATATTCTAAAACTGAACTGATATTGAATTTTAGTACACAAAAAAGGTTGTTATAGGCTACACAAAAATCAAGATGATCAAAAATAATATACGTGTTACAAAAGCACAACCAAGGAAAAATCATACCAGAATAATAACAGAATTGTAATAATATCACAAAGTTCATAAACTTGACAATACCTAATCTGTGTTAGTCAGACTGCATTATACATTTCTAGATACAGTTTCATATGGATATCTGGACTTCCAAACGCGGCTTATATCCAAGCTCATCAAAGAGGTGGGTATTTGTGGATGTCATGGATGAAAAGCGAAAATGCAACCCCCGGCTCATTAGTCAGGTTCACTAAAAACCAGGAACGATCATACCCATTGCAGTAGTCATATCATTCTATAACCAAAGATAGCCTACGTAGATTGTACTTAGTTCTATCCAATAACACTACTGTATACTAATAGCTCCGAGATTGTGCGTGTCGGTCAGTGAGAACGTGATTTACTTGCAATTGCTTCATCATGCGCACTCGACTGCAATGTTTCGTATTTGTCTGCAACTATCGCACTGGGATGGAGCATGTAATTACTAAACGTGGTTGTTACATTTTCGTCCAACCTTTCGAAAGTTGTTAGTTTGATGAGAGTTAGATTATCGAGCAGTAGCATTAGATACGTAGCGAAAAATGAATCTATCTAAGAGTGATGGATACCGCACTGAAAACGAGGATTTTCTCTCCAGATGCATAAAAAATAACAGTTGTGTTAAAGTTAAGGTACAGGATAAATAGGGGAAAGTAATTTCAAAAGACGTAGATGAAAATCTCGAAACCACATCCTTACCACATCCGATATACGACGTCTACACCCTTCAAACCGAAAATAGCGAAGAAGTGAAATTCCCTTCCGGCGTCTATTTTACCTCATACATATAACTTGGGATTATTCAAAACAAAAGTGAAGAGAGAGGCGAACGTGCTACAGACTGTACCTCTCATACCATCAGGCGAGCTCTTAGTCAAATAATGAAAAAAATCTGTTTTAACAAATTGTTTTGATAACACTTTTTTTGTTACTTGTCTTGATAAGTTTCTGCCTATATTTTCTTTCTTTTTACCATTAACTGGCAGATCAAAATCTGTCTCCTTTGTTTTTAATGTGTATTGGTGTCAATATGAATAAATCAGAAAAACTCGGTTCGGAGGCATTATTTTGAAATTTAATTAATGCTTATTGATTGAACAGAGAAGATTCATAAAGCCGGGTGGGGGACGTACCGATTTATTGACCGACTTCATTATTTACAGACAGAAATAATTGAATAATAACATTTACTATTTATGTAGAATTAAGTCGTTCTCTGTGTTCGTCAACGTCGCATCAGTCATACGGGCTCGTTTCCGACGGGTTATGACGGGTATCAATCGAGAACTAGTGCATGGACGTAGAGGATAGTATTACATATCAAGTAATTTTTTGCAATAAGTCAATACAGGGACCAAAGTAAACATTAAATACGTTCAACATTACGCAAACAGTTCTTATTACATCGAAAATTACAAACACTATATTTTCAACACGAAGCTCGGAAACTTTTACTTAGTCGAATATACGACGGCGTATATTCCATTATAGTACGAAATAGATACACAGAATTATGGTTGTCACAAAGGGTCTGTTTATTATCGAGTACCTATCTATATGTTTATACTAACTCGCAATCGAAAATATAATAAAAGGTTTATGAAAAACAAGCTATTATAACACGTATGAATACAAGAAAGTAAATACATATATAATAAATCCATTTACGTATATATACGTATAAATAAACAAAATTTTGATATATCATAATAATACCTTATTTTATCATTTTTCAATCTTCCTAAAATAGCAAAAATATGAAATACATATCATCTTATCTATTCCCACTTACGAATAAGGGAATGACAAATGACCTGATCAAGTACATGTTAAAGTTTAACAACATTCGGAAGCAGAAACCGGAATTAAATTGTTTCTTTAGGAATATGTAGCCACGTACCTCCGCCAATATATTTTACAACTTTTAACCATCAATTAAATATGCTTAGGTACCTGTATATGGTATGTAACTGCTGAATCATTAGTGCAAGATGCTTTTGAAGATTGGCCAGCCTAGTAAGCATGCTCGGTTTTGTAATCTATGTACACAATCGTGAGATGACTTCCTTATAGCCAAAACTTCCTTTCTTTCTTATTTGCTAAATATTATATGTAATTTTTTTACTTTTTTCTCAGTTTTGACTAATATTTTAATTAGTTTAAGAAAGTTAAGATAGATTTGAGCTGGGACTACGTCTAACATTCCATATATCTACTTACGTAATGTTTATTTCAATTTTTATAGTTACATGATACGTTTGTTTGGTAACTCCGTTGTCCACTTTATGTTATGCATCTTCTTGTGCTAAGTTATCATAAAAGATAACGTCATTTGCATAATCATCCGTGGATTATTTTTGATAATACATTTGATTTTCAATCATTCAGTGCTCTCGCATTGTTCATTATTTACAAGACTAGATGTATGAAGAGCAGAGTTCAGAACGATTACAAGTCACGTCTACGTCAGTTACACGAGTATATTGTAGTTCTAAATCTTCTACTGGTTTAAAAATATTTATAGGTACCTATAATACAGATAAGTATTCTTAATGCACTGTAAGAAGAGGTGGCAATATAAACAGCGAAGCCTAAAATTAAGTTCCTATGCATATTACATTGTATGCGTTGCTTTAAGGGAACACGATGAGAACATAATGCATTGTGAACACTAAAATAATAATAATTGCAGCCGTCTCACATTTTAACAACGTATTTAGGTATATGAGTTATTAAGGCGTTTCATTTGTTGCACTATTATCTATGTCAAAATTATTACTTACTGGGAAACTAAGCTGAATCTAAGTTTAAAATATGAACGAGTTCTCATAATTACGGCGATGGTGGTCTGATCAGTCGGTACAGGGACAATAGGTTGCATCACGACTCGAGAGCCACGGAAGAGCTTCCGTTCGCCTCGTGGCCCTCGCAGCTCTCCGAAGCACTTGTGCCTGTGGGTGGGAGATGTATCGTCGTATAAAACGCGACAGCGTCGACCCCTCATCATGCATTGACCGAAGCCTCGTCATGAAGGTAACAAACGAACATAGTTGCTCCGATGCTATTCATACTTCATAGAATTGCACATTTTCCCTTGAAATTGTCCTGTTTCAACTTTCAAACAAAAAAAAATATTTCCTATTTGTGATTTACACGAGCGAGCCTTTCAACAAACCTGGGATCCCTGGATGTGGAGGAATTACATTTAGTTGTGCGACAAGATATACATAGTAAAAATAACTATAATATATGTCATTCTCAATTTTTCAATGCAAACTTCTACGGTTTTGATTAACAACGAAAACAGTTAATAGAATATAACGAGCGATAATAAATCCTTGATTTTCAGGTATTCGTGTGTTTGTTGGCTGTCGCTGTGGTTGGAGTGCAATCGGGCTACATCGGCGGTGGCGGCGGCGGCTGGTCGGGCGGCGGTGGCGGCGGCGGCTGGTCGGGCGGCGGCGGGAGCGGCGGATGGTCCGGCGGCGGCGGCGGGTACGGAGGCGGTAGCAGCGGTGGCCGTAAGTTAATTTAAAAAACCGGATAAGCTCATAATTTTTCAATGCTAATCATGTCTCAGCAGCGTAAAGTCCGCAGCTTAACACAAAATATCTATGTCACACTATTGTTTGTAGATGTAAGATACAATTATCACTCACGATAATACCTCTTAAACTCAAATTTTGGAATATTTTGTTTATTATATATATATATAATAAAGTATTTATTATAGCCAAAACATTCATTTGTATAGATTGAGGCATAATTGCTATTAACACTCACTTTTGTGTAAATGTGGAAGGGGCTTGTATTCCGAAATTAATACATAATTATTTTCATTTATATTTTCACTATTGGAAGTTTAGTCTAAGTAGACCGCACTGGCAAAGTGATGTTTGACAGACTTCACAAGCTTTAGACAATGGATTAAAGTATGGCGCATTGATTTCCTACCGATGATTTTTAAACGTTATAGCTTTAAAAATGCATTGAAAGATTGTAAAGTCAGAGACAACATAGTTTTAAAAATGCATTGAAAGATTGTAAAGTCAGAGCTGCGTGTGGAAGGGGTCGGAGGGTCTCGAATGTCAGCTCCTGGAGGGAGAGCTAAAATCTAAACCACTATCCTGTCCCTGCTTCTCACTTTACGACTCACTCGAAATGAAAGCTTTTCCAATACAAAAAATCGTTCCAGATTTTATAACATAGCGTATTGTACAGACCAACATTGAAAAAATAAAAAGTTAACAAATTACTAGGTAAGCCTAGACTATGAATATTCAAGATTTTCGCATCACGTGATCGGTAATGTCTTATTTCTGTTTCAGAAGTTAAGATCATCAAAATTATAACCAGTGGAGGTGGCGGCGGCGGCGGTTACGGTAAGTATCGTAACTTCTTTTATTAGATACTTATATGTTTTTCTTAAATATAACAGTTAAAAGAAAAATAAATCTAAGTTTATATAACTACTAAATAAAAAGTGCCATATTTACTGAGAAATATTTTTACCCACATATTTAAAAAAATCCTGCATTTATGGTCTCAAATTATAGTATGAGTAGTTTAGCCGAGTTTGTGTAACAATAGGGGCTTAGAGTTTGAACTACCGTGTTACAAAATTGGCCTAATTACAGAGACTAAGACACAGGTAGTTAAAAATTATCAGATCTGAAGTTGAGAAGTGGCGCAATAGTAATACCATTAAGCTTAGTATGTAGGTACTTGAAAATGTTCTTTTATTAGATGTTAGATCTTTAAATTATAGTTTCAAGCAAATCCAAACTTTATACAGATAATATTTGGCAGTAATATTATAATTTTTGTATATGATCATAGTCTATACCATATAATAACAGAGGTCAAAAGACTGCACAAGAGGGTCATCCATTCACTCGCTATTATGAAATTTTGTATTTCGCAATACCGTTACTTTGAAAGTTTACTATTACGTTAGAAATGGTTCATGCTTGCATCAAAACAATGTTGTTCCCACTTACAAGAGGACAGATAAGCTTCTGATAATAATCTTTATTCAATATAATCTATATCAATGATTACTAATCGTAAATACCTTTATAATTTCTCAGACCGTTATCCGCTCATAATACATTAAAATCGACAGAGACGCGAAACGAAAACGAAATTTTTTTCCGATCCTTATACAACGTGCTCTGTTTCTTGTGGGAATTGATAGACCATTCCGTCACAGGTGGCGGTTACGGAGGAGGAGGCGGCGGCGGCGGCTGGAAGGTCGGAGGCGGAGGAGGTAGCAGTGGGTGGTCGAGCGGCGGCGGAGGTGGAGGCTGGAAACTTGGCGGTGGCGGCGGCGGTTGGTCAAGCGGAGGCAGCGGCGGCGGCTGGAAACTCGGCGGAGGCGGCGGCGGCGGCGGCGGTGGCTGGAAACTAGGCGGTGGTGGAGGCGGCTGGTCCAGCGGAGGTAGTGGAGGAGGCTGGAAGCTCGGCGGCGGCGGCGGCGGCGGTAGCGGATGGTCCAGTGGAGGCTCATCTGGATGGTGGTAGAGGCATGCGATTGAAAAGTTGGAATAAATGAAATTACAAACACACCCATTTTTTTATACGAAATATCGATCTTGTCTAACACAGTACAGTGCGAATCATCAGTACTTTGCTTAATACAAGTTAGTTTTATACCTACATTTGGTAGATATTAGAACGCGTACCACTCATCCGGGGCAATTATCACATACCAACATTGCACCTAACGTTGCCGTAAAGCTTTTATTTTTAAGACTTGTATAGGCCTGAAAAATGTGGATGCGCGTCCACGTAGAGGTGACCGTCTCAGTCCTTATGAGTAACAACACTTCTGCGACCAACTTCAGCAAGGATACTAATACTAACTGCATTAATACTGACGAATACCTTCTTAGTGAACTACGTAGTAATAGATATATTCTTAACTCTCCCATTCCTTCAAATCTGTTACCAATGAGTCGATCGAACGATGGTCAATGACGTCTTTTGCAAGTGATTTATATCGTAGTATCCAAGGACATCTCTGGTAACTAAAAGTCCAATATAAGAACGGTAGACACGACATCTTACACAGATGTTTCGCGATAGGTTTGTTGATATCGAGGATCTGACATATCATTGTTTTCGGCGAGCTAATCAAACCAATCTTCGTCGTGGATCTTTTAACACTGTTGAAGATGTATACCAAAACCAATGAGTAGGTACTAATGTACTAATATTATCAATAACATTTGAGGCCGATTAGCCTGTCTGGTTAGATAAATTGGCACTAACAGTATCTACAAAGGTCGATTGCAAACGTGCTTGGGGGGCATAGGCTCTTGTGGTTGCAGTCTGCTCGTACGCGCCTTTCGATACGTAAGAAAAATGTGATTTGTATGAAAATTTATAAATGAAAAAAATACGTAAGTATCAAATTCTAGTGCGATATATTGTATGGACGAAAATGAGAATTAAGTATTTTCAATACTACATATAGAACACATTACCAGTGAATACTACTATGAAAAAAGTACGATAACAACGATAAAAAAATTTCAGAACATTGAGTTAAAAGTTATCCTATCTCTTAACTTGGACCAATTTACAGACAGTGCAAATTTTCATTACGATGATTTCAGTAGTTTGGAGTCCATCAATGGTATACACTGTGACAAATTTGTGTATATAAAAATAAATAAACAAAAAAAATTGCAGTCATTATGTAATATGAAGATGATATTATTATGTTATATGATGAACTGATTCTTTTTATGCGAGGTATATTTATATCCAAATTGTTTTATTCATTAATTATAAGGTATATACAAATAAATAATGAAGGTCATAAAAGTTTCACTCATCGTTCCGCGGCTTTGCGAGCTCTTCAGGCTATAGCAGTTCACTTGTTCTGCTTAGAAACTGTATTTTTACCAAATGTGGTCCTCTGTGCACGTAAAAAGTTTAAAAAGAGGTACTTACAATTGCATAGTGTAAATGAATAATTAAAAATTATATTTAAATAAAATATTCAGATGTAACAAATAAAAAAAAGTTCTTTTAATAAAATCAATAACATTTAATTATACTGTTTAATGTCTTCTATGTGTTGACTTTTTGTTTTTAAGTTTCTTTCCGAATTTAGATTGTTTATTTCTGTTAGGGTCGAGATTTTCTTTGTCTGAAGAATCACTACTGTTTGGTGTACGGCCTCTCAATGGTTGTTTTGATCTTTGATGGTAATTCGTTACAGATAATGTTTTAAGTATTCCTTGTTGTCTGTAAATAAACAATTTCAAGAATTAATTACTTTATTGATAAAATTAGTATTTAGATATATTTAGACACTATCCATCCAAGAAATCCAAGATCCGTTATTGAATAATAGTAGTATAGTAGTAGGCAGATTTTTATTTCCATTTAAGTAATATTTTGACATTATGTAATAATTATTGAAAATGTTACAGAAATTATAAAAAGAATCATGGGCAATTTGCTATAGTAAGAAAATAGGTATCATCATTTTTGGTAATGTGTTGCATTCTTAAGATTGAAATAGCATCATAATATATTTATATCACACATTGTTGCAAATTCATTATAATACATTGATTTTATGCGAATTTCTAAGTAGTTGTTAAAAGAAAAAAAATTAATCACCAACATATTCAAAATTGTCACATAAAACTATTAACAAAAACATATAAGGCAATCAAGAACTAACACATTCTCTGGCGCACTGGTCCTATGAACATCAGCTACAATCTCATAAATGTTGTCTTGGGTAATACTACTGTCTGTGTCAGAATCGTCAATTATCAAATTCTTATGTTTTACAGAATCATCATTAATATTTTGTTTTATGGCATTATTATCACAATTACTTTGTAATTTGTGTTCATTACTTTTATCAGTTGAAAATATATCTAGACTTTGTATAGCATCATCAGGCTTTATTATTTTGGTTGGTATTTGTTCTTCTATCAACATACTTTTTCTTTTATGTGTAATAGTTTTCTTACTGTCATTCACAATTGTATTTTGAGTTAGTTCTGTAGGTTTATCAGTTTGAATTGCAACACTACTTTTATTTAACATTTCACTTATGTTTTGTTTAGTACATTGTATAGTAATAACAAATTCAGAATTGTTAATTGTTATTGAAACATCATTATTTTCATCTGTTTTAGAATGATACTTGATTTCACTGTTACTAGATTTATTACACAATTTGCATGTCTCAAATAGTGAACCTTTTTTTAAAAATAGCACCTGCTGAGGAATGCTGGATTCAATTTCGTGTACATTATGTACATTGTCTAATCTATTGGAAGAAAGGGTATTGTTGATGTCACCTGAACTGTGTTCAACTGTCTGCAATCTACATTTTGAAACCTGCATATTCCTATTTTCCCTTTCTTCTGCTTCCTTCAAAACGGCTAACCAAGCTTGGTGATCTTTATCAATAATGTCAATCTGTGTATCATCTACAACAATTGGTTCATCATCTATCACTATGCCACTTTCATTCCTATCAGATTTCCTTGTCTTAAGACATTCTTCAGAGATTTCCACTTCAGTGGCTGTCACCTGCTTGTTTATGTTGTTATTTTTCAAATCAGGCTTCATATAATTTTCTAATAGTGAAGGTGAATGATTTTTTGCTTTAAAGTATGACTTTTTTCTGCAGGTTGATATTTTTGATTTAATATCAGTATGTGTTTTATTCAATTTAGTAACATTTTTCTTTCCTTTATGAGTAAATGATTGGGTATTTACATTTATGTCTCCGAATGGTTTCCGAGGAAGATTTTGAGGAACATCTTTATGTTCATTAAGCCAGTTTTGTACATATTGATAAGATTTTTTCATTTTATCTTTGTCAGAATATATATTCGGCTCTCCAAGAAAAATCCCTGTATCAATATTTTCTTTATTTTTCCTTAAATTTTCCTTATTTAAACTTTTTGTCTTATTAAAATATCGATAAGGAGCTTGTATACATCCCGGAAACAATTGTTTCTCTAATTTCAATTGATCAGAAATACGCTGCTTTTTGTACACTGAAAATGAATTAGTTACATGAATACAAAATAAGGCATTCAAAAAGCAAAACTATTCATTGAATCACTCAATATATTGAGGATTAATAGGTACCATCCACTTTAAATGTGTCTTCGAATGTAGTCAATAATTTAGAAGTATTATAGAGTCGGTTTGATTGAGGTTTATCCAGCATGTATGTTGGATTAGAGGAACAAACACATGATACACATTCTCCTGCTTCCTCTGCACATCCCTTACATACTGAGTGCCCGCATGGAAATCTCACACACGGGCCAGTTAATTTTCCACTGAAAAAAACACCAAGCGAAATAAAATTTAAGAAAGACATTGCAGATTGTGTGCAGTTAAATATGTACTGCATTTTCATAACATATTTCATCAATCTGGAGAATTGGTTACGAAAAATACATTTATTTTAAGCGTCATACTTATTTATATTTTTAATTCTCAACTCACCAAGTGAGACATTGAGTGTTATCACTAATGTTTTTAACACATTCAACCACGAAATCTACATTGAAACTAAGCATATCACAATGGAATACTTAAAAAAAAACAAAAATGTCTGTAAAAATAAAACGTATATAGACAAAATACATATATATGATGAGGTATATTATTAAAGCACAGGTTTAAGGAGACAAACATTAATTTGGTTTCTACACTTTCTACATAATACATACGTCATCACAGCAACAGTAACAGTAGGATATAGTTTTTTTAAAGTACAACACAAATTTATTGTCTGTGGATTCTATCTTTTTAGCCTCATAGCAGTAGAACATTTACATGTGATAAGAAAAATTGCATTTTATAGGACTGCTACTGTCAACTTATACATATTATTTGATCCCTTTCATAAATTCTAGTACATATACATATTCGTATATTAGGTGTGACTTTAATGATCGTTTGTTTATTTCCATGCCTGCATGCACATTTCTCTTAAAGCATCCAAGTATGTTACCATTTCTTGTAGCTTTTCTTATTAGGTAATTCTCACTTGTCAGTATTTAAATAAAATATTGAGCAAGTATTTCGTTATTTGTCAATCCACAATTTGTTGAGTTTTATTATTCGTTCGTTATTATACTCAGATACAGTTCATTTGCCAACGGCACTGAGCATGCTAATAACTGTAATATTTAAAAGAAGCAAATAATAAGTCTAACCGCAAAGGGTAGGGCGACTGCGTTGACAGAATTTGTCGAAATGTACTGTTTCTAAATTAGGGGAGCGAAATAATTCCATTTTTAACAATAAATAGTTTGAAATTCAGTTTACAACACGACTCAATCCAATACAGGAGGAGCTGTCATGCAAATAAAATGCAATTTTTCGTGTTAATTAGTAGTTTTGAACCGCCGGATGCACTCGGATCATTAAGAAGTCCTATTATTTTAAGAGTGCAGAGTTCTTTTCTCCTGGTCGACCGTAACCCGAAGAACTCTCGAAGCCAATCAGTGATACCTATATAAAAAAGTATGACGTTCTTTAAAGGTATACCTTATAATAAATAAAACAATTTAACTTTGAGATTGAATTACGTTCAAGTATAAAACGTATTGTTGATTCGAAGTCTCTCCAGCAGATATAGAAACATTCTATGACTGCCTCGTTGGCCGTGCGGTTGCTAGCGCGACTGCCGATCGGGAGGTCCTGGGTTCAAATCCTGGGTTGGGTACTGCTGGATTTTTCTA
>DWUN01000576.1:0-21463 GCA_018249975.1 Passova gellias
GTGGCGCTGCAGAGTAGCAACTTCTGCCCCGTTCAACCGATTGTCATGAAAATCAGTATGACCATGTATTTTTCACACAGGAAACGAATATGATATTCGTATTAATGGAAGTTACAACCAGATGGCGCTTCCATGTATCAAGTTAAAAGTTATTTTAGTTGTTGGCGTAGCAACGCTCGCCGGGTACAGCTAGTATTTTTATATAATTAAATTTTTATTGTATACAATTTATAGATCTCAACGCAAGTCCACAATTGTTAAAGCAGCGCCTAGCTGGGAAACTTTTTTACCAATGGGCTGAAGTAAGTATTTTAAAAGTAACCTACCATACAAAACTCATGAAATTTTTAATGAATTATTGATCTTACATAAAACGCTTTAAATTTACTTGACATTTCAGGCTATTGGAAATAGACTTGAAGAAATGCTGATCGAAGACAAAAAGCACATTGATGCTGTAATAAACATGGTGAACGATCCCGAGGGCCAAAGAGAATTATTGCAACAAGACGAGGAAGAAGACTTTCTTGATGAAGGTCGGTCTAGAAACAGAAAACCAGATTATATTACATAGATTAAAAATAGTAGATTTTTTATAATGTTATTTTATGCGTACTTTTGCATACGGCAATTGGAAAGTGCATTATTTATTGTTATTTTATATGCAATATGAACATATCTAACATACATATTATGTATATAATATATGTGAAAATCTTTAAAAAGTCTACATTGCATGTTCATATGTATGTGTGCATCTATTCATCAATCGGACATTACGATAAAAAATGATTTCATTGCTATTTTTGAACAGCTAGCATCCGTCTTCCGGGAAGAACGCTCGGAGCCGAGTGCCCTAGAGCCCTCAGGATGATCGCTTGTGTGTTGCTATTCGAGATCACGGCATTCCTGCGAGAAACTTATCAGAGCCTGCCGAAATCTAGCCGATCGTCGCTAAAGGAACGGGGCCCGTGGGACCGCGTGTACAGGTACGATATTCTCTTACGTTGAACATTCGTTGGTAAGTAGATGCTATATATGTGTTATCGGTGTGTCAATTGATTTTATTATTTTCTGTCATTATGTTTTGCGAAGGTGGATGGAAAGACGAAGACGTTTGTTGTGTAAGAATAAGTGAGTCCCCTTATGTTCCGTTACTTAAAATGATACATTAAAGAGTGCATTGTTTTGATTAAACTTTTCGTTTAACAGGGCTCTTAGCAGTCAACACACATTAATGCCAGTCGAGTATGTGTTCTAAGAAATAATGCATGTTACCTTGCATATTGCACTCGGCGTGCATGCACATAGAATGTAAATAAAACTAAATATGATCCCACACCCTTACGGAAATATAAATTATCACCCTAAAAATAATGAAGATATCCTTAGAGTAATATTTTATTGGCATTAATATTTTGTGAAATCGTCATTTTTGTCCCGCGCACTTGTCATTGTGGCCTGAAAGGTCCATGAAAGTATCGAATTTGCATGTTTTTGCAAGAGATAAATATGTTTGTATATTACATAAATATATTCAATCTGTAAATATGTATACGCAAAATTTCTCCACAATCGCTAGTGTTCGAGACAATTATGAATATTTAAAGTTGACGATATTTATCATATTGTTGGCTGCAACAGACTATAAAATAATAATATAAATTGCAAGAGCAGTAAATGCATGCAAGATTAAAATAATTTCCACTCAAAACCCTGTAATGGAAGGTAGGTAAAATATTATTCAAAACACCCAAATCGTAATTTTTTTATATCACTGATTTCAAAAATTTTCCGATAGTTACGTACTAAAATAGTTTAGATGAAATTAGATATTAAAACAAAATTGCTTTGCTACATTGGCATGCACAAACCACTATTGATGAATATTAAAACATTAAATTTGAATCAAATAGCGACAAAAAATAGAGGCTACTACAATAGCTGATATGCAAACTAGAATCTCCGTTGTACACATATATTAAAACGTTTAAAATACGTATACACAGAGAAGCGAATCGTCGATGGAGTATGGCTTTATCGAGTATGGGCCATTCGCAAGCTTCAGCGCAAAGTCTGCAGTCGATAGGAGCCGAGACGGAGAGGAAGATATCTTTCGTCCTGCACGAACCGGAGAATGTTTCCGGTGGCAGTAACATCACGGTAAGTTTGCGTTCGGGAGAGGAAAATTGAAAACCGGGGTGAATAATTTTGAGTCAAGAATTTAATTGTGTCGCTCTACCAACCGTTGCTAATAATGTTTTTCTAATAATAAAATATATAGCAAATATTTCACAATCAAACGAGCAAACATACGTGGGGATGATCTCACCCGAAATAGAATTCAAAGAGGTTGCGTTTTTAGGACGAGCGACAAAAAAATTCCCGATCATAGTCGCGTTTTATAATGTCCTTTTCATCCGATTATGCTACAAAATGTCCAATATGACCCTTCGGTGGCAGCTGGCCGACGCGGCGGGCGGCGAGGACAAGAAGGGGCGCTCGACCCGCGGCGGCGGCAAACCGGCGCAGCGCCGCAACACGCAGCAGCCGCACGCCGTGTACGGCTCCTTCAAGCGGCGCTCCATAAAGCTGCGCCAGAAGGACCCGCGAGACTTGGACGACTGCAACTGTATGACCAAGCTACTTCTCTATTCATCCGTCGCCTCAATACAAACATACTGTATATATCTGCACAGCACGATCCCTGTGGCTGAGTCGTTTGTTAACTGTTTAAATCAAGATACCAACCTACTACGCAACAACAACGATAAGGAGTTGTAATGAGGCGCTGTAATCACGCTTATCAAAGAAACTCTTTGAATTTCCTTAAAAAAATGAAGGAACTATTGTTCGCGACTTACATTCTTCTATTCAGATGTAACACATGAATATTCTTTACAGATGTAACACGACGATCCGATTCTATACAAAGCCGAAGGAAAGTTTCTTCCCTCTCCGACAGAAGCGATACGTCTGAAGTTTATCCTGGTACAGGTAATTCTACAAGTAAAGACAGGTAAAGATTCTACAAGTTTTGACAGTAGGTTACATGTTTACAGAGCTCTTTTTTTCCCAATCAATTCAGAGTGAGGTAATTTTTCTTTGTTTTTGGTCATAAATTGAAGCAAATGAAAACCACCGTAGAAGGATTTGTGTGGATTAAATTCCTTAGACATAAAAAAAAAAATTGTAATATAATATTTATATTCGAAATTGACTATTTTTCAAAATAGGTGGCACAGTAATCATGGCAAACGAAGTAGATAGCGGTGGGGAAGAGAGCCCCGGCGTGCTGTCGGACGACCACGACCACCCGCCCGACAGCCCCGACAGTAACTCCACCGACCCGCCCGACAACAATAAAGAATACCCCTGGCTAAAGGTATATTTATTGGCTATTGAAAGATAAATAGTTTCAAAGTGATAAAAATCCAGTGGGTAACAATATCTTACATATAGTTGCAGTCTGAATCTGTCTCCTTGAGTAGTAACTTGTCTCACATAAAAATGGTAAAATTATTAACACACGGTACTTATTATTTTTTACAGGTTATGGCTAAATTCCTGAACTCATTCAATTACGTATGCTGTCATCAAAACTTCTGTCATCCTTATTGTTTTCGTCGTAATATGAGAGCAACTGTCAGGCTCATGAAATCCGTTCAAAAGGTAAAACCAAAAATACACAATGTGTTAACAAAAATGTGATAATCGTTTTCAAAAATGATTTACAATGTGTTACTTTTTTTATTTATTATTTGATAGATTTATGGCGAAAAATTTGGCCCAGAAGCGAACACCACAAACTCCGAAGAGGGTCCGGGCGGCGCGCGTCGTGGCCGACGTACTCGCAAGCCCTCTGAACATGTTACAGATAGGTATAAATTGTAGGCTTTGTTTGTGACAACTTTTAAAATAACTTACAATTAATTGTATTTATTGTAGGTATCGTATCAGTAATCTGTCGTCGATTAGGGTGAAATTCCCATTACGACAACAAGTTACAAATACAAATGTTTATATGGGAGATTATTTTAAATATAATTTTGTTCATGAAATTACAGCATATGTAAAGATACATGAATTTAATACTTTTCAAGGATCGACCGCTCAGTGATCGAAAGCGCCGGCATAGCGTACCGCGCGGCCGGCGTGGAGCACACGCTGCCGCACGCCGACGCCACCCCGACGCATCGGCCGGGGACCATACCGTACCCGCCCGTAGACCCGCCTGCGATTCTCAAATATTTAAAAGGACAGGTGAGCCGACAATTACATTTCAAGTTACTAACAATAGTAAAGAAAATGCAGTGTCTTGTTTTCTGCAAAGAATTGTTTGCACAGGTTTTTCATTAAAAGTAAAATTAGTTATGACATGTATAATGGATGTGTTTTCTACTAATGTAAACTTGATACTACAAATTTTGATATGCATATCGCATATCGAGATTCATAATATGGTAATTCGACGAGTAGTAAAGTCGTGAATGCACTCGTCAGGTGCGCGACGCATACCAGGCGCCGCTGGCGACGCTGGTGAAGGGCGCCACGCGGCTGTCCGCGGAGGTGTTTGCGGAGGCGGCGGGCGCAGCGTGGGCGCTGCTGCTGGCGGGCGAGCGCGAGCTGCCCGCGTGCGCCGCCGCGCTGTTCGCGCTGGCCGCCGCTCGCGCGCCCTCCGCCGCCGCCGCCGTCATGCAGCGCGACCTCAAGCACCCCGACCCCGCCCTCAGGTCAGCCACGTGTCATTCTCGTGTCATTCTCGTATCATCCTCAATAAGAAATATATTGTAGATTGAAAAATGGACATTGGATATGTTTGTCGAATAGTATACATAAAATGAAGATTTTAACATTTCTCTTGCTTTTTTTCATTACAGAATCAACGCCATACTAAGATTTCAAGTGATGTGGAAGCTTCGGTACCAAGTGTGGCCTCGAATGGAAGAAGGAGCTTCTATGACGTTCAAAGTGCCGCCTCCGGGTATAGAGTTCACTTTGCCCTCGCCAAAAATTGGCATCGAATCGCTTGCAGTTGTTGACCCACCGTGGAGTCCACAAGTGAAAGATAAGGATATGGAAATGACATTGAACCAGGAACGGCATGTAAGTTAAAGTGAAATGTTAAACTCATATGAAATCCTGCGCACTTGTTATTTGAGGTCATTATGCATACATTTAATGGGACTATTTACATAATTTTATATAGCTAATTACATAACCGATAACATGAACCACCAATTTCACAGCGGTCTCTGGTAACGGCGACAAAGACTCGCAAGAAACAACAAACGGAAGCTATAAAGCGAGCGCTGCAGCAGCAGGACGATAAAAAGAAGGCTGAACGTGAGAGCTTCCTGATCACAACTATTCCGATCACGAGGCAAGCCGCTCGCGAGCCAGCGCTGGACCATGCAGCTGACGACCACATTGAACGTACGTATAGATAGCGACATGTGCGCTATGTTACTTACTGCTATAGGTTTTTAGCACAACACAAAGCCTCAATGATTGGAAGAACCTAAAACTAAATTATACATCGTCGGTATTTTTTCGATCCTTTTATGACCCTTTTACTGTTCCAATATTGTACACGAGTCTGCTCTTACAGTGGGAAGGGCTTAGGGTATAATCACACACACACACACAATTCACACATCATAAAATATTCTTTTTCAGACAACAATATTTTTTAGTTTCAATTAATATCAAATCGATCTAAATATCTGGAACCTGGAGGAACCTGGCCTTAATCTTTAGACTTATTGTAGGCATCTAAATAACTTTCATTCCGTAGGAAGAACCCTGTCTAACAATGAAAATGTTAACATTGCCATAAGAAAAAAATAATTTCACCCAGCTCCAGCCGACGAAGAGATGGCGGAAGGTGTCCGAGGCTCGCACCACACTCAAGTCGCGTCGGCATTATTCCCGTCTGTCTTATGTTCGGCGGTGGCGGAGATCATATCGCTACTGGACGACGCCGCCGTGTCCAAAGATGGATGTTCGGTCTATGAAGTCGCTTACCAGGTACATAAAGTTTATTCTATAAGCGAAGCAGTGTATCGGAATCTAAATTACAACAACTGTAGATCACAGTATAAAAAAAAGTCGCTTCCCGTAACAACGCGGGACACAGCTAATTCAGTGTAAAATAATGTCGCGTGCGATGCAGGTGATATGGAACTGCCTGGTGGAAGACTCGGCGCTATTCCTGCGGCACGTGCTGGAGCGGCTGACGCGCGACCACCAGGACGAGATGTTCAAGCTGCTGCGCCACCTCATCCGCTTCATCCCGCGGCTGCCGCAGCAGGCCGCCTTCGCGCTCTACAACTACATCATCGGCTACGTCATGTTCTACGTGCGCACGCCGCACGAGGACGGCCAGCGGCTCATCGGCGCCGCGCTCTCCATCTTGTGGATGGTGAATTGTTCTCCCTTACGGAGACCTATCGCTGGATTTATTTTTGTGTATAATTCTAAAGAGATTTATTTCATTCAGGTGGTCCACAGCGTTCACGGTATAATGTTCAAGGATCTGAAACAAATCCTACGCAAGGAGCAGTGTGATGCGTCAATTCTCCTCACCGCCAATGTGCCCGCCGCTAAGAAAATAATAGTCCATGGGCCACGTGGGTTTCTAAATTCCTTGTTTAATTTATTTTTGTCTCACTGACAAATATTACACTTTTAAAACTTGTGTAATAACATTACAGTGGACAATGAAGGCAGTATTCCGTCACAGTTTCCCGTACAAGAAGACACCCAGTTCTACCAAATCCTGAGAGAGTCGTTAGACTTTTTCGGTATCGAGGAGCATTTGCACGACGAATATTTCTTAGTCGACGACAAGACACGTATGTTATTACTTTCAACTTTAGCTGCGTGAATATTACTGATTATGTTACAGATCTAGATGAATATCTAGAGATAACGCAAACACTTTCTAATGATATGTTAACTACTTATGTTGTTAAACATTTCAGGTCAAATCCACAATCCTCAAAACTACGTGCGAGACCATTACTTCTTCAAGCGCTCTAAACATCCACACCTCAATCTAGTTCATATGGAGCCAGAGGAGGCGTTCCAAAAGCTGCAGCAACAGGAGCTACTACAGAAATTTGTCGAAATCGGGAAAGTGCTTCTCACCTGGGCTATTCTTAAAAACGTCGATATGGTTAGTGAACAACACGTCTACTAAAGAGTAGCATACACAGACTATAATATATACAAATTAAGTATACAGGCACACAAGATATCTATAGAGCGACAGCTAATTTATGTATTTAATAAATTAGAAGCAACGATAATATATATTAAAAGATACACCTTGAACTCTTATATTGGTGTCATTTTAAGGAATAGTTCCTTGCGACATTTCTGTATGCTAAGCTTTATACAGCTAAGGTTACATCGTTTTCAATGAAAATTTCGTCTTTCAGGTGGTGCAAAGAGTCGTATTCCTTCACGATGAACTGATGAAGCTCCCGTCCTTCCCGCGAAAGGCGTTGGAGGCCGACCTCGCTCTCTATAGCCGCGGCCCTCTGGGATCCACTTTACTGGGGCTAGACGTCCTGCATAAATTTATGTAAGCCACCCCCGCGTTAATTTCGAATCCGCCGGAATATCGGGATATAAAATATCTTATGTTCATTCCTAGGCTTCAAGCCATCCCCATATTTACATGTTTCACATTTTACTTACTCCACTGTTATATTTCACTTTATATTATTTATTACTTCCTATTTTCAGGTGGGTGCGCCTAATAGCCCGTATGTTCGAAGCGATGGCTGGTAACTTTACATCCTCTAGAGACATTCATTTGTTTTTGAACGTACTCAACGGCGCTCTGATGTTGCATAGTGAAGACTCACTGATACTGCGATACGTGATAGCCACTTACGTCAATGCAGCTTTCAATTTTAAAAGCATTTTCTCTACCAATGGGTATGATTGTTGATACATTGTAATTAAATTATGTTACTTCCAGAATTGCTTGGTCTGTGTATTTTGTTTACTTTTGTTCATGTTTGAATTGTATGATAAACATTTATATGTTGATGATAATCAGTGTTGGTGAACTTTGCTACAGCGTGAGTCACTCTCAACCTACATATTTGTTTCAGCTATCTATTAATAATGCCCACACTTCTTCAAATCTACTCCAACTTCCAAACGAATAAGTTGGTGACGACGACGATAGAGTACGCTGTGAAGCAATTTTACTTACTCAACAGGAAACCTTTCATTCTACAAATGTTTGGTTCAGTGTCCGCCATACTAGACACCGACGAGGAAAAAACATTCGGAGACGCAAGCAAAGTAAGCCGAGTTTAGGTTTCAAATCCTTTGTTCTTTCCTACTTATTGTCCTCTGGTACTATTTGTGAGTCTTTTATTTCGTCATAAAATCAAACATTTCCAGGTACAATCCAGCTGTTTATTCAACCTGCTGCTGAGCTTGGAGACCCCGTCGCCCGATCCGTTGCACATCGCCGAACTGATAAAGGAGGAGAAACCGCTGAAACCCATCGATTTCTGCTATCGCGATGAAGAGGAAATGGTTAACGTGTTGGATTGCATCAGCTTGTGTGTTATGGTCGTCTCGTACTCCGCCGAAAGCATGCGCGGCTATCAGATGCTTGTGAGTGTTGAAGCATGCTGACTTTTCGTAGCAATCCGTAGACAGTTGATTGAAAGTCCTATAAAAAATAATCTTCATATTAATTAATAACTGTATATATGTCCTTGCGTTTTGTTTTCAGATAATTTTGGAGGCTATATTGCCCTGTTATGTTAAGCAGATAGAACTGCCGACGTACAATAGAGAGGGAAAGACCGAAAAAGAAATCATTCAGCAGCTGGCTATTGCTATTAAAACGCTCGTTAATAACTGCGAGGGATTATCCAAGTAAATATAAAATATGTTTCGATTTATATGCAATTTTAAATATTTCGAATCAAAAGATTAGTATTGTAATAACCATACGAATACTCGACCATGTGATTGCCTACGAGCGAATCGCGAACTAGTTCTCACGAGATCGGTGGAGTATTCGTGGGCGTCACGCATCGGAAAGCGTGAGCGTGTGCGGTGTTGTCCCCAAGGTCGTACAACGGGCCGTACCGCACGTCGCCCGAGCACAAGGGCTCGTCGCAGCGCGGCGCGCGCGCCCCGCTGCTGCCCGAGCTGCTGGACGACGAGTCGCACTCGCGCTACGTGGAGCACACGCGCCTGCCGCCCGCGCCCGACCTCGCCGCGCCCGAGGACTCCGAGGTGCCGTCGCCCGCTTTTTTTTTTCCTCTCCACAGACTTGCCGTCCGTGTCTTTTTTAATTTTTAATGGTTTTAGCAATTTATAGCTTTTTGTTTGTTTTTTCTCCTGTCTCCACTCATCCTTGTTTGCCAATTAGATAATTTTTATTTATTGCCGTCGCCCGCTCTCACCCACGGGGAGGAGGGACTCGATTAGTCAATTCTCGAACGTTAAAGCGACATTTCTCGTGACAGCTGGTGCGTGCGGAGTACCGCCGTCCGCGCGACGTGTTGCTGTCACTGGTAGGCGACTTCATAGGGCGAGCTTCCTCGCGGCTGCTCGAGATTAACGGCTCCAAGGGCAGCGGCGGTAGCGAGGGCAAGCCTGTGGAGCTGCTCGATTGTAAATCACATGCGGCAAGTATAAAAGGAATTTTTTTAATTTAGTCATATTTTCTTGAGAGTATTGTGTGAGCGAAAAAAGAAACAAAGATTTCTTTGGTGATATTTCTGTCATTGTTATTCATACGTCGTCGTCATCGCGGTCACACGATATAACGAAAAGATATTCACCGGGATATATTTGAAATTACAATGTTTATTTCCCGTCCGTAATGTATGTATTATTATGTATAACAAAAAATAATGTGTAAGTCACATTCAGTATATCATGCTCAATCAATTTCTCATTCTTCTATCCTTGCAGCGTCTTGCAGAAATAGCTCATTCTCTCCTAAAAGTGTCGCCGTACGACCCAGAGTCGATGGGCTGTCGAGGACTGCAACGCTACATGACCTTGGTGCTGCCGGCGGCGGACTGGGCCGATGACGCTTTAAGACCGGCACTTATTATGATCCTGAGAAGACTAGATAAAGTGTTCCTTAAGATTGCGAAGAAACCTAGCATTCGGGTGAGTACAAATGTACATTTTATAAAATAGCTTACAACGTATATAAGAACTATTTAGGTTAAGTATCTATCTATCATTTTGTATGCAAATTAATGTCTATCTTTATATTTTCAGAGGAACACAGACTGGGACTCAGCGGCAATTCTATTAAAAGGTGTATACGAAACTATGATCCGTTGCACGTACATCATGCACTGGCAACAAGTAAAAACATTATTAAACACAGTGCAGGTATGTAAACAATTTTTACATAGTGTTTTTTATAACAAATGATGTTCGACTCAATAGATAAACAATCCTGTCCTTGCTTCGTTTTAATTAAAATAAAATTCTAGGCATTAATAGTATCCGACAACAACTGTGGCGAGAACTTGTCGTCGGCAACGGCCGCTTTGATGTCGCAGCCACCTCCTGCACACTTCTGCAGCACTGTTGTCCGGCTGATTGCGTTACAGGTCATCAATACTGGGGTAAGTATAATAGTATACTAACAATGCTTGTATGGCTGGCTTGATTTATCCGATGTCAGGATATTAAGTAACTTTGTATTTGGTGAAACGGTAAAATGCATCTTATTTATTTTCCTTAAGCAAACTTGAATTTGTATTTCGCAGGATAGCTATTCTTTAGAGCAGATGTGTGGAGGAAGCGCTATATTCCCAACGGCAGAAAAAACGGAGAATATGTTGTTGAATTTATTTATGCCCTTATGTCTACGGGTGGGCAGCGGTAGAAAAGGTAAAACGAAGTCATCGTTAGTAATTTCAAGAAGTATTAAATAACTAAAAGTATTAGTCTTTTTATATTATAACATTTCATACTTAATGAAGTCTTAAAACTTATAACTAAAAATATATTTTTACGAGCTGTGCCTCGCGGTAATTTCGTGGGAATTTCGGAATAAAATGTATCCTATTTTTTCTCGTATTAAATATAGCCTATGTTCATCAGGGTAATGTAGGATTCTAATGATAAAAGAATTTTTGAAATCGGTCCAGTAATTTCGGAGCCTATTCCTTACAAACAAACAATCAAATCTTGTATAGTATTAGTATAGAAGTATAGATAATCGTACCAATATTTCTATACCAATCGGCTGCGAGCTCATAAAATTAAGTGAAACATGGCACCGTCGACATGAACGTATTGCGTGCGGCGCAGACGTGCCGCCGCTGCGGCAGTCGGACGTGTCGTACGTGGTGTCGGTGGTGCTGAGCGCGCTGTGCCCGCCCGCGCCCGCCGCGCAGCTGGCCGCCGTCAACGCCAAGCTCAACGCAGCCGACGCGCGCGCCAACTCGCTCACCTTCACCGGCAGCCGCGACACGCGCAACACCACGCGCCTCTCCAACCAGCTCTACAGGATCGCTTTCTTGGGTACGTCCACGTCACTGCGCATCACCCAACATCGCCTTACGTCGACCCTTGTATCGAATTGCACTCTTGGGGTGTGTCGGATATACAAACGTCAGTACACGTCCTATATCGTTCTGGACCGTCACGCAACGGGCCACACAAAATAATGTAAGTGACGTAAACGGTATTTCGTACAGTTAGTATATTTCTCATTAGCAGTATTACAGCGACTATATACAATCAAACTTAGCGCATTAAAACTCACTAACTAACACTTGACACCGTTGGGCAGCGTTGAAGCTAATATGCGCGTGTTTCACGAGCGAACTCTGCAACGAGTGGGGGCGCATCGCGCGCGCCATGCGCGAGCTGGGCCGCCGCAACGAGGCCGCGCACCACCTGTGGGACTTCCTCGAGCACCTCGTCACCTTCCGCACGCCGCTCTACGTGCTGCTGCAACCCTTCATCGTGCACAAGGTACTCTCTTGTAGCTACCATCCGGATATTCTCTTCGGTATATGGTCGCCTGCCGTTATACATTCGTTATAAATTTAAAAAAGTACCTAGCAGACCTCCTCATAAATTTTTATTTTAAAATTCTTATTTTAATATTCGATAGTTTAGTTCTGGTACATTGTAGTTTTACAATATGGAGAACCTATGCAAAGGAAGGAAAATAAACGCGTCGGTTTGGATACCTATTTCACCAGCTGTCGCAGCCGCCGATCGGCGACCACGAGCGCCACATGCAGTTCGTGGTGCGGGAGCGCATCCGCGGCCTCAAGCTGCCGGCGGCGCGCGCTCGCGGCGCGCTGCTGGCCGAGCTCACGCGCGAGCTGCGCACCATGAGGGAAACACACGACCACTACAAATTTGGTCATTTATAGTTTTTCATTACACATACACGCTTTTTTATTGCCGTATACTTATTGTAGTGTACCGTCACTATTTTTATAAACAATGTTTTCATATGACAATTAGAACAAGTAGCGGAGAGCCTGGGCGCCGGTACCGGTAAGCGCGCTTCCGAAGCGGCGGCACGGAGCGCGGAGAGGCACGGCGCGCACCAGCAGCACCGGCCCTCGCTCATCTCCATGCTGGTGGGCCGCGCCGCGCCGCGTACGCCCGACCACCCCTCCGCGCCGCTCTCTGCACAGCGAGGTACACTACACGCCGATATACGAGTATACAGTATCTCTAGTTAAAGCAGAATTAGGAAAAAAATACTAGTTGCCTTATACGCCATATTACGCCTTTTTGTCCGCAATGTATGCAAACAGGTTATGTTGTCCAAGGTAAAGTCGACCAACACTCCACTACAAATGTAGAACCTTATTAATATTTCATCGTAGAGAAGCTGTACTGAGTAAACATAATTGTGGTAAACCACTCTCCTTAGCTCCATATACGCAATTGCTCAAAAGTGCCTGCCTCTTTATGAAACTCCACCTCTACTTAATGTTGCGTTCGACATCACTAAGTGGTATTAACGCGATTGCCTCTAAAACAAAATATCGAAAATTTTATTACAACCAATTGAATGTTTCAGAATCAGTGTCGAGCAGTTCAACGAATAGCCAACATTTACCGACGTACGACGGACCTATGAACAACAACAATGGGCGAACCAGCGACAACAGTAACATAAATAGCACCAATTTACAGCAAAGTAAGACCTTTGAGATGAAAATTTAAAATCCCTATAGTTACATGAAGTTTTCTTATATATTTATAATTTCTCCCACAGGTACTATCTTTTTTGGCAATGACAAGCCAACAATCAATGCACCATCAAACGCAAATAACCAAAACAAACTACGTTTCGTATCATCTGTGGAATTTAAATTAACTTCAGGTAAAAATTTTAATGTATCAGAGGAAAGCTGTATTTCTTTATAGTATCGATTGTCTACCTCTTTTTCATAAGTGTTATTTTCAATATAATTTTTCTTACTAAACTTATTAAGTTCTTATATGTAAATTCTTATATTGGATCTAAGTCTTTAAACATAATTGGAACTTCAAACAAAATCTTTGTCGTAGTACTGAGCATTGAAAATTTTCCCTTTTACTTATAAAGCGAACGATAGGCTCAGAGATTGGATGCAAAATGATTGTTTTGAAACAACGCAATCACAGATTCGGTACAGACCAACTGCCGAAACCACTGTAGAGACATTCTGTGGGAATTCTTGAAAGTCGTAAAATGAATGCTAAATAACAGGTGAGACGTGTCAATCGCCGCTGTCGCCGCTGTCGGCGGGCGAGTCGTGCGGCGAGGACGCGCCCGACGGCGACGAGCGGCCGCGACTGCAACGCGCGCACGGACCTTCCAAGAAGACCTTCAAGTTCCGCCGCTCGCGAAACGCCAAGCCCGATGTGAGTTTTCAATGTAGTCCCAATTTATTATTTTCAACTGTAACTCATTCATTTGTATGATATCTATTGAACACGGCTCTTTTCTCAAATTAGAAAGGATAAGCCGCGGTGGTGACGTTAATAGATGTTGTACCCCTTACATGATAGAAATCTCCAAAAATTAAAGGATAATCATAGCCATGCATGCATTCTATCTGATAGTTATCCAGAGTGCAACGAATATGGTTTTAGCGGTAGGTCCGGTGACGTTGATAAAAGTCCAAACGAATGTGTACAGAGATAAAGTAACGTGGAGCTGTCACGTCGCACGTTGCAGACTCACATCCGGCTGGAATCGGACGATTGTTCGTCGCCGGGCGCCGAGAGCACGCCGCGGCGGCGCGGCGCGGGACCGGCGCTGCTGCCGCCCGCCGCCGTACTCACCGACACCTCGTACGACAGCGAGATCTCGCAGACCTCCTCCACCACCGGATACAGGCTAGCATTACAACAACCACATTACATACATCAGTAAATTCTCGCTAATATCTGTGTCGTGGCTGCATGTCTGTACATGGATACATGGATGCGTTTTTATAATGCATTTAAAAGCTCATGTTGTTTTACGTTTGTTGTTCAAGCTGAATGGTGTTCACGTATATGTGTGCATGCATTGTTTCTCTCATGTACGTGTTGTGTTATTGTCTTTTACGCTCGAATTTGGTAAACGATTACCTACTTATACATTGGATTTAGTCTTTTCCAAATTGTGTGAACTGAATTAAACTGGTTTTGTCGTAAGCTAAGTACGAAGTATTACAAAAATCAAAAATAAGTTTTCCTTATTAATTGTATAAATATATAACATAATCATACATATGACATGTATCGTCATGAATCAGAGTAATAAATTTATATTTTATACTTTGTCTATATAAATTAATAAAGATCTGAAGTAAAACGTGTTATAATTTTTTTATAGAACAAGTATAAATTGTTTGGTATAATTTTAAACTAGCAGCAATACTATCCGAAATACAGGATAGTGTTTAATTAAATAGCTAACAAAAAAGAATAAGTATGTGGGATGTGCGATCGCAGGGAGAGCTACAGCCTGCAGGCATCGATGTCCGAGTCACCGAGCGGGTCGGTGCGCGCGGCGCTGGCGTCGCCGGACCGCGCGTCGGCCACGCCGCGCCCGTCGCCGCGCTCCACGCCGCTCGCCAGCCCCGACGGTAAACTGACCTTCGTATGTACCGAACATTTACCCAGCATACGTTGCACGACACCCTTTCTATTCTCTCCAATGTCTTCATTTTCAATTTTCGCTCCTGTGAGTATATACTGCACCTTTTCATTTCTCCTACTTACGTCTTTTAAACGAAAATTAATTCAGTAGAATGGTTTATTTTAATATAATATATGAAAAGTAGCCTTAAATACGTATACGTTCATTTTCAGTATTTCGTAAAGCCCTGAACCAGATGGCTTATTTACGATGTAAGATCCTGCTTAATTACGGTTGCGTGTAACATTAATGGAATTGTTTGAAGGAAGGCGCGAAGGAAATTTTCCCGCCAAGCCTTGCAGTCCATGGACCGCATCTATAGCTCAATTTCAACACAAGTTTACTTGTCGAATTAAAAACCAAAAGTTAAAGCAGGTTCTTTAAAGAAAAAGAAACTGAAACCTACCTATGTAAATTAATCGCTATAGTCACGCAGTCTTGTAAATTTGTCACTATGACCGCATAAAAAAATTATGTACTTAAATTTTAATAATTACAGCGCCGTTAAAATTATAGGGCCTTCCTATTATACACATACCTATTATTCCTGTGATAATTTTTACATCCCTCTTGATTTCTACTTACTATCTCCCGCTTATATTACGCCCACTATCTTCCACTTATTGCACTTTTTAGTTATGTTGTAAATAGATTGTAATTTATTAAATATATTTGAATCAATGCTAATTCGATCTTCTTTTTTGTTTGAAAGTAATTTAAATTTGTTACCTAATTACTATATGAATATAATATTTAGAAATACTTATGCTTTAAAAGATGGGGTAATCCAAGTTCACTGCTTTTGTGTCACACAGCATCTATAAGTTTCGAATCGGGAACATCATCAGCAGAGAGGACTGCACTGTTGGGAGCAGCGAGCCAACGATCACTCTTGCTAAGCAGCGAGATGCGAGACGAAGATACCTTGCTGTAGTTGGTCATCAACAGAATAGCTGTATTAAAATCTATTAGAAAATATAAATTACGTAGTTTGGAGAGAACCGCTTTCATCACGTCTAAATGTAATTGAGATAATGTTATCTACTATTATTAGTTGTTGTGTGGTGAAACTAAAATGTTATTAGGTAATTTATTTGGAAATGACCTTAAAATCTAAATGTAGAGAAGAAAAATTAATAAAGAATCGTGTTAGAAATTTGTTTAATTTAATCTACCCGACATGTAGCTAGCATATACAACCAGCATGTAATATCTCGGTAATGTGTAGCTAAAAGTAACAAACCAAAAAATAAAACAGTGATTGCAATAACCGCTATACGACAATGATTAGTAAATTATGCTGTGATATTTAGGAATACTACATCGCTGACTGAATGCAAAAGGGCCACAAATCAAAAAGTTCTCAAAATAACCTCTTAACCTTTATGTTATTAAAGGAACTGTAAACATTCTCAATCTAAGCATAAGCTGTCAGGTGTTGCCAACTAGGTTTGGAATTCACCTCCAATGACACAGGGGCAAAGTGCCAGGCTATATTGAAAAACAGATACAAATGCTTAACCAGTAAAAGAAAAGTTTGAGATCAAAATATAACACTTTATTCAACAAATCATTTGTTAGTTAAATTGTTACTAATCCTAAGTTAAGGTTCCTTACAGTACAGAAAAGGTTGAATAGCTAATTGAATATCGGAATCGAGAGGTATTTCATGAATGTACTTGGAAAAAGTCAACACAATTTTATATAAACTCCGTTTAACAGATGACAGGAGTGCAGATTTGATTTTCATTGCTAATATATCGTTAAGGATATGCTTCCTCGGTGCAAGGCCAGGCTTTGTCAATTTATCCAAATTGTGTTTAAGATTCACCAAAGCGACTATAACCACAGGCAAATCATTCTGCACCACTCCATATTTATCCTCTTTTAAAGATGCCGCTGTTATATGTGCTAAACCTTCGCAGGTCCACATAACAGGTTGTGCTTGAATGAGTACAAATTTTAATCTTGTATCTGTGAGTTCACCAAAAAAATAATTTATGCCAGGTTTTTGACATAGCTTATTTAAGAAATTATTGAAATCATTCTTCAGTGCATTTGTAAATGTACCATCGATCTCCTTATTATTGGCCTTTAATTCCTGGATATATGGAGAACTAGCCATGTTTCTCAACATCCCTGGATAAACCACAGGTGGGGTCACATTCAATTTGCTTTTAGGATACGAGTGATCTGTTTCCACAGGGCTATTATCACCATTTATAATATCCAACTCTTTACTAAAATTGTTTAGAATAGACAAACATTTCTCCAGCAGATTAGCCCAGTTCCGAGGATGACCACCAGGTTGTGACAATGTATAAATATGTGATCGTCTTACTGGGTCTGTCATTGACATAATTTTAAGATCCAAAGCACCAAGATAGCCTGTGAATTGCGTTTTCTGTGATAGTGCATTGAAAAGTGTCATAGTGGTATTTGATTCTATGGGAAATTTCATTGGTTCTGTGAGTACTACATTGAAGACAGTTCTCATTGTATAAACAGATATAAAAAATAAGCTAGTATAAAACCATAGACCGATCCATATTCCAGAACCAATTAAATTGACGATACTGTCCAATGGTGGATCTTCTAAATGCAGGCTATATATATCAGCAACAACACTCCTCGGTTTACTACCCCATACATAATAAAATACACTGTAGTATGCAACTGGAATCATTGCATTTTTAAATCCTTGTGACAAAACATTACTTGCAGCCAATTTTATCTGTTGAAACTTATCTTGATATACATGTGGGAATGTAAGAATTGCTGTACCAAAAATGTAAACATTCAGAAAATAATATAGACCCATCCACATTCCACCAAACTGTAGAAATAAGCTCTGCTCCGCTAAACACTGACCATCATGGTTTCCACAAGGTTTCTTCAATTCTGTAAAGTTGCTCTTGGCTAGTGAAGAATACAGACTCATAGTAAAATAACCATTCAACGCATACAAAATGCTAAAAATTACATTTTGTAAGGAGAAAATGTTGAGGAACATAGAAAACCTTGTGAATCGTTTCGGCGTCGGTTTAGTATAATAACTACCGTAAATGTATGCTTGAAATAACGATACTAGACCCAGTAAAGCCACATTAAGGGCCATTTTCCAACTGAAGATGTCGTCCAGAGTTGATGTGAGCCATGATAAAGGATGCAAAATATCTACTTGAATAGTAAATACTAATACAAAACCCAAAACGGTTTGCAAGCTAATGTTCCACAACACAGCTTTTACCAGTCGCTGGGAGAATATTTCACTTTTATCCTCCATGCCGGCTAATTCAGAGGTTATAAATGTCTGTTGTTTTTAAATCACTTTTGTCAAAACTATCAATAAATGTAAATATCACATTCACATTCTCGAATCAAATGTTACATAGTACTGCATTTCACTACACTGAGTTAATTAACGGTATATTAATATTAAACATTAATAATATAAATATATGTATCTTTGCTTCTTTAGATGTTTCTTTTTCTGTTACAATTTAAATTCCATTCCCCGCTATCAATAACAGTTAATTGTCACTGAGAAAAGTTTTTTATCTGCTCAATTGTAATAAAAATAAGGAAAATATTATTATTTAAGGATTACTATTTTTGTATATCTTGTATTCAAAGAACAACTTGCAACTATTACTTTCAGGTATAAAATTTTATTTGGAAAATATATATTTTATAGAGTACAAGAACCTATTTTTATTATTCGACAGATTATTGTTTTTTAATACATTGAGCTACCCATCACAACATTTATTATATTATTATTACTATTATTATTACTATTACTATACTTCCATTACCCTCCTTTCAAATCTAATGATCTTTTTCTATCATTCATTTCCTTTTTTAATATTTATAATCCAGAGCTAGATAGATCGTTTAATACGTGGCATTAAAAAAATGTAAAATAATTTAACTGTGGTTGTTCTTCACATTTGACATTTAGTGAATCTATGTGAATGTCATATTGTATTATTTATTTAGTTGAAATTGACTTCTGTAGATATTTACTGCGTGATTAGTTGGGTGCTTTTACTGAACTGGAATAATGTAACAATCACTCTATGCTCGAAATTTATCGGGTGTACTCGAACACCATTAATCTTCACAATTTCGAGCGGGAAAAGTGGCAAAATACTAAAATAGTTGTGTTAGTTTCGTATACTATTGCCCTACATAACAATCTCTCTCTTTACACAAATGGAAGAGACTTATGCAGTTGCAGCGTTTCATTTTAAGGGAGTGACTTAATTTAAATCTGTGATGGAATGCGTTTTGGTCGCCGGTTAGGTTTCGATCGATTGAAAAACTCTTGTTATGTATACCTTAGTAGAGATAGCTCTGAGCGTGGGGGTACTCGTTACTCTGATCACGGTTCTCTCTGCTTGTGTCTGCGGCTGCAAAAATTCCAATCAGAAGTAAGTGCCATTATATTACAATTTCATTATTTATAGACCCTTTAATATCACTTTTATCAAATATGACATGATAAATATATCAAAACATATCATAATTTAACGAGATTTTAAATTAATATTAGTATTTCCGCTACTATGTAACATATTTATAGCAGTTGTAGAAAATTTCATTATATTCTGCGTGGTAATAATAACAATTCAATTCGTTTTTACTGTCACATTAGTATTTATATTAATTAGTCCAATACATAAAGTGCATATATACCACAAATGTGTTCATCAACTAAACACAATTCTTGTACAGGCTTTTTGTAGGGGTTTTTGACAAATACATTATTGCATTAGTGTAAAATGTTTTCGATAATTGTAAGCGATAGGCATGAATTGTGTTCAAAAATTTAATACAGTAAATTGTGAGAAACCCTTGTAATGTCAAGCAAAAAAGTTCAGTTAATTCATGGTTAAAGAAGAACCAATACAATACAAGAACCTACCATGGATTATTGTATAATATACTCGAAGCTATATCAATTTACTTAAACCATACAAAACAGTATCCTGATTCTCTTTATTGTGTAAAGATATAAGGTCTAAGTTGTTAAATTTTTTGAAAATAAGTGTATTGTTATATTTAACAGAAGTGAGTTGGTTGGTACGGCCGGTGTGGTCAAAATCCGTTTAGATGAAGAGGCACCGTCTCCGACACCTACCACTCCAGCCTCCATAAAGCGGTTTGTTTTAGCATTGGCATGCTTTAGATGTTCTAGATAATGGAGAGTCTACACTAAAACTAAGCTTCATATAATAACTAATCCATTACGACTGATTCATGCCACGTTTCGTTTAATAGATGGTGAACTAACTTTATTATATCTGTTTGCATAAATACTTTGATGATAATAATAATAATAGTGTAACTATTAAATTTAATATAATCGGACAATAGGTGGATTATCTCTTGTAAGTAGAATGTAAATGGGCTTAGTAATAATTAAATTTTATTATATTTTTGCCTCACACCATACTCTTAATAACTTGGTGTTGTTATAAATGTACATGTTGTATGATGTAATATTATTACCATGCATGTTCTATGACCACTAACTACAATAAGAAGACTTCATAAGTAGATTTAAGGGATAAACTATTTAATCATACGAATATTGCTGTATAATATTAAATACATTATAAATATAACAATAATTATACAATAATAAATAACTTTGACTTAGTTGTATACAATTGGTAATTTTTCATGTATAAAATCTCATCTAACATTATTTAGACCTAACTATAATTTGTATTGTATGTACATTACACGTATGTTGTTAATTTTGTGCATGTGAGATAGTATTCAAGTGTTTAAAATAACATTTTTTGTACGATAATTTGTCATCTAGGGCTTCAACTCAGAACAGCCAACGGAGTTTGCCGGAGATACCGCACCCTGTCGGCAGGCATGACAGTGGAGATACAGCTTCGGAAATTTATGCCACAGTTAATTTAGATGAAGGTATTTTTAGTTGAATATTAAAATTTATTCATTTATGCCAACCTCTCTAAATTTAGGCTGATTTTTTTCAGCTATAATGTTTTTTGTATATAATTTTATATGTATATTAAATTTAATATAATTTATCTTTATTAAATATTAGTTAAATGTTATGAATAAAAAAATTACATTATGTGATCAGGTTGTCCAAATACGATTTTCCACAATAGCCAAGTAGCCTTACTAAATCGTATAAGTAAGTATATCGACTGCAGCAATTAACATAGTCGGTAATACATTTTGGTCAATTTTGTTTTATTGCATTAGAAGTCTTAGAATATCCATATATTTGACCTCACAAAGTATTAA
>DWUN01000577.1:0-21448 GCA_018249975.1 Passova gellias
AGATATGTTCGTTTGGCCGTACTGAAAGAAGACACTTTTTCACTTCCGACTTTGTTAATTGCTGCAGTCGATATGTATAATGTATTATATATTTTTTTGTGTATTTATGTATACGTATTTAGGTGTATTTAGATATGATTTCGGCCAGTTAGCCGTTTTAAGAACGAAAGCTCAATTGCATACCGTATACCTTGTGCGTTGATTCGTCTGGATGTGTTCGTTTCACACGGCGATACAAATCGTTGCGCAATCGGCTACTTGTTACCGATTACTTACTGGCAACTCGTTGGCGGTGTTGATGCCCCGATGGTCATATGGAAAAATGAGTGTTTCATCAGCGGCGCACCCGGGGCTCGCATATTCATAAAACTGACGGCCCGACCATAAATACTTGTTGCGACCAATTGCCGTCGGCCGCTCATTGTGTTATCTGTGATTGTTGCTCGCTCTGTTGGTGTTTACGTTCACTTACTTGTACCGTACGATCTATTGTTGCTAATTTTCCTAAAAACAATACCCCAGAATTTTTCCTAATACACACATTTGAATGTGTCCCTACTCGCCATTTCTACGATATCGTGATTTACTGGTTCATCGTTATTGTCTAGTAATTTTCATGGTTTGGTTAATCTACTTTTTGAAATCAATTGTTACATTATTATTATTATTATATGGATGTAAGTTTACAACTGTTGGATATATAGTTTTCGTTCGGTTTTAGACTTTTCAATCGTAAGTCATTCCAATGATGTACATACAGGCTAATCGATATTTATTTCCTTAACGACATTGGCAGTGTGTCGAAATATCGAATTCAAGGTGCGTTTTATTTATCAGTTGCTCGATTTTCGGTTGGTAGTCTACCTACCAGCTGTCGCGGCAGGTGCCCGCCGTTCGTGTAACACCACGCGTGCATCTGCCCGTCGCCGGCTCGGAAACGACCATTACGATGTTTAAGGCCAATCTCGGACCCGTTCGGAATTGTTTCGCTCGAATTAAGCGGACCGTTTCGTGCACATTGATCTGAATCGAAAACGTTTCTTCAGCGCATAACTGCTCCGGCGGCTTTCTTGAACTTCGTAAAAGAACTCTAACTTTTAAATTAACGATTACAACCTCTCGATTGTTTAGTGATCTGTCTTTTCTTTTGGTATTTCTAGATTTCAAAATGCTTTTTTCTTAAGTCCTCTGGAAGATTGCAATATTAATATCAAATAAAATTCAAAATGTTCACGAAGTTGCTAAGTGTATATCGTAAACCACTGTTAAGCCAATATTGTTGCACCTTTTATAAGTTTTCCCCGGAGGCCTGACCCACTTTAGGGTGTGTGTCTGTAGGGCAACTCGTATTGATCCTTTCACACGACTCCACGCCCTTTTGTTCCGGCTCGCCTCCGCCTTTTGTGATTTCGCGCAATCTGTTTACTTTGCTCCGTTTCGTTTATTCAGAAATCCGTGCGAGGGTTCCAATCTTTTGGGGCCGCTTAAACGATGCTTAGTATTAGGGGATAATGGGAGAATTTTATTACGGAATAGGGGTGGGCTTGTCTATCGAAAATATGTACGTAATATTCTCGTGCATCTACAATACATACATATCGCATAGAAATGAGGTAGCTTATTATTCATCTCATTTAAATTGTGACAAGATAGGCCGATGAAAGGAAATAAATGTTAGTAGTAAGTAGTAGTGAAAGAGATCGAGTAAAACAGACGCGTCCTCTAGGACCCTAGTCCGGGGTTATTTTGGTGTTCCTAGTGTGGAAGGAAGCGTTGATAGACCGTCGGCGGAGCGCCGGCGCCGGCTCGAGCTCGCGCTCGTTAATTTCGAACGCGCAACCAAAGTAAAGATTTACGCCTCGCT
Source organism: Passova gellias (assembly GCA_018249975.1). NCBI lineage: Eukaryota > Metazoa > Arthropoda > Insecta > Lepidoptera > Hesperiidae > Passova > Passova gellias. The sequence continues at coordinate 1,865 of DWUN01000577.1, forward strand.
TGTAATTAGCCGCGACGCCCCGCAGTCGCAACGCTGTTCGTGACAATTATGCACGGTGTTACTCTGCATGTTTCCTATTGTTGATCGGTTAGACTTGACTAAGAAATAGCTTACTCCTGTATTCGAATGCTTTATAATCAAAAATACATTGTTCCAAGCGTTTACAGTAGTACTATGAGTACTTCGTTGGTTACAATGTTATATTTTGATTTATTTCTCTACGACAGTAATTGCTTTATCAAATTTCACTTTGGCCCCGGTGTCATTTGGCCCTTTTTATTTCCCGTTTATTTAAGAGGCGTCTGCGAAGTTTCGTTTGAATTTCAATACGCGTCACATTAACTGACAAAAAAAAAGAATCTCGACCGCTGCAAAGACGATGATTGTCGAAATCCACCGCGACGCCGGAGACTCGCGCGTATATCATGCGCGCGGGCAATTATAGTGACTAATGCGCCGCTAACGGCCGCTCCTCGAGATGTTTATCGCGCGCAGTTTGTCGGCGCGCAATTGTCCAATTATACGAGTCCACAAATTACGCGCATCAGCTCGCGGCCCAACCGATCCGCGGTCCGTCGTCGGCGTGCGTGGTGCGCCCCGTCGCGTAATGCGCGCCGATTTCTTTGTTAGACCTCAACGCCTAGCTGCGTAATGCGACGATTCCGACGATACGATTTGTTGCTGTTTACATTCGACGACACCAATTTTTGTTCCTTATAGATTTCAAAAATGACAACATTATCGATGAATTATAAAACGGCTCGCTACTTATTGATCTTTTTCTTCTAGCAGCTATGCAATTAGTGAAGGTTGGAAATCAGCTCCGCCTATTTCCTACTGTTGTTTTTTTTTTATTTCTCACCTTTCAATATTCTCAAGCGTTTCATCTTTAGTCGAAACGAATGATTCTCAACCTGCTTTTTTTCTCTCGTCGGCAGAGGAAAGTTCGCTTCGGTGCGCAAGATCCGACACCTGGTGTCGGGCGAGGAGTACGCGGCGAAGTTCATCAGGAAGAGGCGGCGGGCGGCGGACACCACGCGGGAGATACAGCACGAGGTGGCCGTGCTCGCTCTCTGTTCGGACTGCACCCGAGTGGTGCGCTTACACGAGGTGAGATTACGACCGTCCTTTTTTTTACGTGTGAAAAACTAGCTTCTGCCCGCGACATCGTCCCGCCCGCGCCGCAAATAATGCAATTATTTACGATAGCACATTGGAAACCTCAATAATAACGATAGTTCTCTACTATATAATGGACTAGCTGATCCGGCAAACGTTGTTCTGCCATATAAATTATAACAGTATTTCTCAACTATATATTGTACATATAAACCTTCCTCTTGAATTACTCTATTCATTAAAGAAAACCCCATCAAAATCCGTTGCGTAGTTTTAAAGATTTAAGGGAACAAGGGGACATGACAGACATGACATGACAAAGAAAGCGACTTTGTTTTATACTATGTAAGATTTAGATATGCCATTTATCTATAACCATCCAGGTTGAACTAATAGAAAATGTTAGTAAACTAATTTAATTATGTGTCATGAAAAAAAAAACTTATTTCAAATATAGAAGAAGCCTTCGGCTTTAATTAAAACCTAATGAACCAAAGAAAATACCACCACAGTAGAGACCGCGTTACAAAAATGATTGGGCACTATCACAGAAGATTGAATTTTATATCAATTTAAGCTGCATCGTGATACCATCGCTTTCGGCAGTACATCTAACACGATAGAATATAGACATGATTGTTAGAAATCGTACCGTTCATAGAAATGATAGATGAAGCACTCGCGGCTCTCGACAAATAGAGCGAAGGTTATTTAAAGGTGTTAGTACTTATAAATTATATTCTTCCTAACAGTCAACATGGAGATTACTCATGGTTAGTGTATAGTCCTCTTTACGCCGTCTCCAAATTATTTTTTTTATTTACAAGCAACATATGTAGATAGATGAAATCATGCAATGGATGTATCTACTGAACATTAAGATGATCTACTTATTACGAATCCCATTCCTGAGAAACATTTAGTGTAATATTGGACGTACGCATATTATGTCACGTTAGTAGCTATAATAATTCTAAAAGACAATTATGTTATATAATAATCAAATTATCGTAAAAAGTTTTAACATTTTGTTTGTCACCTACGTCCTAAGTCGGATTTTTAAACCAATAATCCATTTTCAATGTCATTAAATAAGAATACCTCGTTTGTAAAATAGATATCTTGTGCTTTTCTTCAATTATATTAATGGTCTGGTTACGTCGACCTGAATGGAGCCAAAAAAATAGCTTTATCATATCATTTAAAATGAATTTCGGATCCAAATATTTTTTGTGACCGGTCACGCGCCTTTTTGTCGCCGTCACGCGTCACGCGTTCCGATACCTTGGTGGCCAATTTTCTAATTTTACGCCAATATACAAAAGATTTTTCTCAGAACCATTGTTAAATTCGATTTTAATCAAATATAATTATATTATATTGTTGCTGTTCAATTGATTTCATTTCATATACTGTTACGATTTTTAATTACATATTGCTCATATATATGGAGATCTCAGTATCAGGTGGAAAATAAAACAGTGATTTACCTACTTGTGCTTTTGACATTCATATTTCAATCAGATATGTATGTAGATATGAGACAGCTTTTACGATGTTGACTCGCTAAAGTTAACTAAAGCTCGGTTGTGCAACAAATTCTCTGAAAAAATAATATTTGTTAACGTTTAATATGTCTGTAGGTACAACTTTTATAAATACTAAAGTTATCTTAAACGGAGTTAAATCATTTCGACCTAATACTCAAGAGTTACGACAGCGGTTTAGTGTTGCGGGAAGTCTCGGAAGCCTGTCAACGCCGCCCTAAATCTGTTTTGACTAACCAACCGTGAGTTTAACTTTGAGAGTTTTTGTACGAATTCCTGAATCGTTATTACATCATTGGAAAGTATGTTGAAGTTGAATTACACAATATTCTTTAGACTTCCTATAAATATAATCAAACATTGTTAAATCGTAAAATCATCATTTTAACGATTTTGTTTGGCTGCAACCTCCTCATGCGCTCCACTGCTAGGCATGGATCTCTCCTGCAATTGCGAGAGTCCTGAAGGATCTTTCGATTTAAGAATTTTACTTGTTAGAAACTAAGGTTTGTCATATAATATGGAATATTTTGTCCTTTCCTGTGATCTTTCGAATGCCCTAATTAGAAAAGCAATAAAAAATGCCACAGATATAGAAAAATAATTCAGTAAACCTGAAAATGTATGTTCCTGTTTTAGGTTGAATAAATATTTCCAATTGTCTATTGAAATCAACTTGTACTGATTTCGGTTAACCTTTTGAAGACAACGTATATTGTTAACGATGGAGATGTCGATAAATATAATTTATCGTTTGAAGATATTTTCAGATTGTTCAGGTCAGACGGAGTAAATTGGAATTGTCAAGCGAATACTATCGGGGCCAAATTAAGCGAAATAAATATGTCCTTCCAACTTCGTTCGTATTCGTTTGATATAGTTAATTTACTATAAAATTGTATTATTTCTGCAGAGCCAAATAAATGTAGAACTTGGACAATTTCACAATGCTCTGATTTCTTTTGGCAATAATGGATGGCTATTACAATAATAGATTCACTAGACTCACTGAGTAAGAGACTGAAATTAAAACCATTAGACTATCAATGCTAAGGCCTTAATATGTGTTTTATGCAGAATTCGTTTGAATAAATTGTAGTTTTTTAATACATTAAATTGCATCTGAAATTTCATTTACGACCTAAATGAATAGACCGTTAAAATTTGCGTTAGTTTATAAGTATACAACCATAGGCAATGTAAGACCGATTATATCTCAGCCATAAGTTATTCCTTCCACAAACGGAGGCGAACTGTAGACACCAATTTAACTGCATCGCAAATGCGACTGTACTGTCAATTGATATCTATGAAGGGCAACCGTTACAAGTTCCTGGGTTTGAGATTGTTTGATACTTACGAATCATAGGCAAGTGGGCGAAGCTACATACAGAGGAAGATGGAAAGGCATATGGAAGAATATTGTACACGGGGAACGCTTATGATATTTTTATAGTATGATAAAATATCGTAAAATATCGAGAGAATTAGTAGAGGAGACAAGAAAAAATATCTTTATTGCAATTTATTATTGTCTCTTCGGTATTGCGAACATCCGTAGGCGTCTAATCAAAGGACGCATTGATAACACTTTACTGACGTTCACATTTAGAGAAAATGTAATTTGTTATCAATTATATACATATTCTATATGAATAGTATTATTTTTTTTCTCATATTTTAACTAAAAATATTTAGAATCCTAATTTTATTCAAAAGTAATATATTTTTCTAAGTAACATAAATAATAGGTTTTTGTGTGCTTTATAAATATTCCTATCCAAATATTTAATCAGCATTTAAAACGATTTTAATAACAGGTCCTCACATAATTGTGAGAATCGCCACATGTTTCATGAAGTTCACAGAAATTGGGTGGAATAAATTCAAATTATCTGATATTATGATTTACATTTATTTCGATGTTCACGTCGGCTCGAAAACAAGAATGATGACAATGTTTTTTTAACGGTGTAACAGTTCAGAAGATAATAAAATGTTACGGGCGAATATATACACAGATATTATAGACGGATTATGCGAAGCAGGCCATACAGTCTACGGACATCTAATACAGGCGCGATGCTAGTACGTACGTAGTTAAGATTAGGAATAAGTTAAGTTATAGTACTTGAATGGAACAAATATTATGATCCTACTTCTAATCACATGCCAAACGGAGCGAGCCTTTTTTGTTGTCGGGGGCAAACCGTGAAGCCTTCGAAAGAAACCGCAATCCCGTAGGAGTAACACCACGTCATGTGCGATTATTATCCTGTAACGCCATTTCGATGGCCTTCATCGCTTTTGAGAGACTCCAGGAACTCCATATGGAAAACGAAACGATGTCTAAGTCGTACTGTAACACTTTGCTTCAGTGTGCTGGTGCGAGTTCAACAAATATATTCATGGTGAGAAGCGAGCGTGAGTTCCTATGGTATTGACGTATCCAATGTCAGATTTTGTATTTCGTACACGTTGAGTTCTCGAAACAACCAATCACGTGCGATTATGTTCCCCATTGACAAGTGCTATTGACATTCGCACTTGCAATAATTAGTTTCCCATTACTACTAGTAGGTGCTGTTTCAATTCCATACAAATTTTGGTTTACGCGTTCGGAGACGAGTAGCGAAGAAAACTCGCAATAGGCACGCTGTTCGAATAGTGTTGTAATATGAATTAGTGGCCAGTACGAGGGTGGAAAATTTTAAGGACCTAAAAAGGACTCTAAAAAGAGCTCTAAAACCCTTTTAAGGGGATCCTTAAAAGCCTGTTATGAAACGGGAGCATCTCTATTATTGCATCTCGACCGCGACACTAATTACATACAAGTGTTACATGCCTTAGAACAGTTTTATTCAGTTGATAAATTAATTACCTTAAATGTAATGTAAAACAGTCATAGAAAAGTTTTTAAAATAGTTCTAATTTATAACAATTCATCCGGGGTTGACCGTAGAAACCTTACAGAGAGAATTGCATTGATTGTGTCTCGAGACCAGGTTATCATATGCCTTCACTTTGGGGCTTCAAATCACACGTAATGCTAACGAGATTTCTTCTTTGTTCACAACAAAAAAAATACACGTATGGTAAAGCTAAGCATTGAGTCAATAAACCTCACGTTGCACTAAAACCTGAGTAGTTAATAAGAGAATAGAAGCCATGTTGGTGTCATAAAGGGAAAATCAGCTACGACCGGAAATTGAAGTTCCGTATCCGCGGGCGCACGCGCACTCCGGAAGTACCGCCATTAGTTCCCCACTAACGCTGTACAATTACTGCGATTATTTAACTAGTAGCACGATAGCGAGTAAATGAAAAAAAACTTTACCGTTTTTCCGTACACCAAATTTGTTTATTAGGTCTGTTGTTAGGGCATAATAATATGTGTATAATAATAACTCATGCATACATTATGATCATTGATTTAGTTCTATAAAAACATCAGCTAATCTTCGCTATTTTCTGAAAATTATAACTCTATTACAGTTTGTTGTATACGTGAGCCAACACATAAATATGCAACATATAAACGTAGGCGTTAATGTAATCCAACAAAATCTAAGCCTTCTATATGATGGGTTCATTTATCACAATGTTACAAGTACTGTTAAGGTTATAACTCTGCGGACAGACAAATTTTATATTTAGAACATACTGTGTTTACACTTAACAAATATTTATTTCCATTAACTATTGGTGGATACCCACAAACCTGTTATTTGTTTATGTTGAACGGTCACAGTGCCGACTTCAACGAAATACGGTGTTTTGTTGTGTTTCAAATACAATAACAATTTCTGAGGCACATCGTTCAGACGAATTCAACCGTACATCCAGAGAAACTTCTCTAACGTCAAAGTAAATAAATTTTTGTGTATAAACCGTTTTGAAATACGCATGTGGTGTTATTTCTAGTTGTTAATAAAAATAAAACAAATTTGTTTTAAATATCAGGAACATGTGTGGCACTAACGTGCTGAAGAAACAGTGGTCGACTTAAGATTTTTTTAATGTTTCATCCGAAAATGCGGAACACTCACAACTTAGAGAATCTGAAAGGCGATTGAAACCAATTCAAAAGGTAGTTAATATTCATGTATTTGTTCTACTCATCCATAAGTAATAATTCGTCTATAGGACATTTTAAAAACCGAGTAAAACATCTTTGTGACGTTAGCGAACAAAAGAATAAGCCACAAATTGGTCAAAGTTGATCCAAGTTAAGTTATTATTTATACGGCGAAACGATATAGGCATGGTCAACAAATGTACAATTTATTTTACTCCCACGATGTGTATCTAGGAGGGTCTGTACAAACAAGGAACTATACGTACGGCTATATGATAGTGTGTTGGCTACGTCGCCGACGAGAAATATAAATCTGTCCTGAGATCGTGTATTAATCGTCGTATTTGGTGAATAAATTTACTTTTGTTTGAGTTTGCTTTTGCTACGTTATTTATTCAGTAGGACGACCCCGGGCCAAGTAGATACTCCTGGGTGTTTACATAACATTTTCGCCCCACTGTTGCCAGCGTTGACTTGACGATATTTCCACGAACCTTATAGAATTTATTAAGTAAGTATTTGTGTTGGAGTAAGATATCTTGGCAAAATATTTTCCTAAAACGAGCTGCATATTGTTGGAGCGTTTTGTTAAGAGAATTCGTTTCTTAAAGGCTTTTAGTGTACTTTTAGTTTGTGTTGCTTTCTATTATTAAATATATTGGTTGTGCTTTTATTTTGGAACAATATTTGTGGGAACTAGGTATATACTTATTGACTTATATAGGTTTATACATACTTATACAGGCTTATTAGCGACGTCGTTAAGACTGATAGACTAAAGAGATAGTGCTGTTTAAAATCGCTGTCTATATAAAATTAAGCACTGGGTGACCATACGTTGGAGTGTTTCGAAGTCCATGTTAGAACTCTTGAGGGCGACTTAATCGCCTTTGATAAATATTTTGCAGTGTGATAAGGTAGTGAATTATGGTCCAGAAAACTAGTAGTTGCGTAGAGCGGACAGTTCCACATCATGGGACGGCGTTTGCAGTTAAGCCATTGTAAACAACACGGAGATATTAATTGATTTCTAATTTTATCATATTCGGGACAAGATATATTGCGAGACACAACATTCTATACGTGAATAATCAAGTTTGTATTTTTTTGTTTCATTCAAAGTAAAATTTGGAAAATTAAAATTATTATTTTTTATTTACTGCACTATACCGTTAATAGAAAAATACATTTGTCGGTATACTGCAATAGTATTGGTATCAATTTATATATAGCTAGAAACTATTGTGTCCTACATGTAACATGTAATGTATTGGTCAGCAACAGATACATATTTTTATGTAATAATCTACACAAATATTACAAATGAAATTAACCGTATCATATTCACCGACATTTTTCCGCAAAACGTACACAAAAGTCGCTCTTGTTTTCAACTCAAAATTATTCACAACGTCACACTTAATAATTAAATATACATTGGTCTCATAAGAATTCCTCTGCGGGCGTCGTAACTAAACAAACAAAGGACCCTGAATATTTTTTGCGTTATAAGCTTTCCGTATTTTTAGTTGGGGTTATTTTATTACAGGGCGGCGCCGATGTCTTTATAGCATCTAAAGTAAGTACGAAATGTACCTGTTCGATAAAGTTTAAGATTCAAATAAATTTTTGAACTTATTATAAATCATTATTATATATCCGTATTAAATATGTAGCATTGTGAACCCTAGTGGACGAGATAAAAATGTTATAATATTAGTTTGAGACAGTTTGAGCCTGCCTTACGTGTGCCTTGCCCTGAAACTATAATCCACTAAAGTAACAAAATATCTGTCACTATCGTTTATGCATTGAAATGAATATGAAAACCTTAAGTAAACACGTATTATGTGACGTGAAGCGTATTGCGACATTAGAAACATCATTGTGTTCGTAGAGCCTCGGGCATCAGCGTTATATAGATTCTCTGGGATCGATTACATTTTGTTTTCGGTATAGATAAAAGCAGTAATAACACAGGAATGTCAGAAATTAACTATATGCGACTGTTATCATCAAAATCGTTAAAAAATTTGTTGTGTTCTGTTAGATATAATTAGACTGTTAGATATATTTTTTTTTATAGAACAGTTATTAAGGATGAAGGGTCCTTATAAACTTCTGTCTGTCCTATTGTCATCAAAGTCGTCAAATGTCGTTGTTTAATAATTTTAATTTTTGTCATTATTAATCGAAAGAAAATTTCGAGTGCTACTTACTAGTTTCGATTCTAAAACATACAATTCCACTGAGGATTATTTTATTAGATTTATACGGTAACCCGTCGATGTGTTTATGGCGGCTCCACCGGGCAGGGGCATCCGTGTAGGCGTTTAATTTACTGCGACCGATCGCATAGACGCTGTATTTTCTACTGGAAGGAATCTACAATTATTATAAACGTAAATATATATCTAAAATTATTTAGTGTAAACGATTATAGTCTAAATAAAACAACAATTATTTAACTTATCATTGTATGTCGTCGAAAGAATGGCGTTGTATTCGGATATCAATGTGCAAAATATTATAATAACTGTAGCTATGTAATTATTACTCATTTCTTATTCAAATAATGGATTGTACTATCTTTAAAGTTGCTACTTACTTGTTTTAAGTCGGCGAATATATTTTAAAGTGAGACTATATTATATTATAGCGGTGAGTCGCCGATGGGTTTATAGCAACATCTGTGCGTACGGGCATCCGCGTAGGCGATTGATTTACTGCGATCGATCGAATCGCCCGCGATATATATTTATATGACCATGCTATAAGGATGCATGGAATAGCGAATAAGTATCAGGGCAATAGAATAACTACGAGTATTAAACATTATTCCCCTATACATTCATTTAAAGCACGAGCCATCATATTAAGTATAATAAATGAATATTATTCATTTACATACTAATACTGTCATCTATTCTCGCGACTCTTGTGTGAATGTGGTCTCTTTATTGCACTGGCTTTCTTTTAATTCGCTTTTTTTCTTGTGTATAACACGTGCGTTTTATAACTTAAAGAATTACGTGAATCTTTGTAATGTCAGAGGTATTGAACCCAAGATTTGAATCCCCGAATTGGGAGACTGAATTTCAAACAACTACAATTTTAATAAACAATACTCCGATTTTAGGTAAAGGAACCAGTAATTAAATATACATAGCTCACGATCTGACGGCATTCTACTCCTGTCGCCTTGCAGCATGAAGTCGGTTTCCGTGAAGCGATTATCATCTGATCCCCCGACCTTGTACACAAGAGCCAATTCGGGATATGCACGACACTGTCTACTGGCGACTACAAATGCGGTTTGAAACAATAAAACTTTCTTCAGCTCAAATGTTTAGTTTTTTGTTTTGCGCGATGTATTGTGGAAAGGTGTTTCTTTTTTAAATGCATACCAATATGTTCAGTTCAATAAGTAGGATATGGTAAACAATAATTTAAATTAATAACAACAATAAAAATAACTTTATTGTCGTAATATAACTATAAAGCGAAAGACGCCAATATTTCAAGGAAACCCTTTTGCCCTCAAACTATGTTCTATTTTCTTCCTATATTTAAAGTTGAGACAAGCTAATTCTAACAAATTCGTATCTAGTGACTTCACATGTGTCTTATTTGACACAGTCTATGATTATTTAGATGATTACAAAAAATTGTTCCCATTAAATTCAAAATATGTATCTTATTAGTTCATAAATAACGTATTTAAATGTTTTTCTCCCATTAATTGCTGCATGAAAGCGAATGTCGATCAGCTTTTAAACGTGATTTTTCAACCCAATCAGCTTGCCACAAAGTCCGTTCAAGCGCTAAAACTTTCCAACCAAAAAAGTTCTATCCAATAAAGGTTGTTCCACATTCAATATAAATCGCACTTTATCAAACTTCTTCTATAAAATTTATCTCGAACATGAATTGCAAAGTGCGGTCCAAATGAGTCATAGCCCGTACATCATTTTTAAGTACAATATCAGACAGAAAATTGGAATAGTGAATAAGCATTGAAAATTAAGAAACACTTTTACTGTAATGAAGGAAAGGGGACGCCATTAAAATAGTGGTACATAAATAATTCAGGCGTGGGTTTGGCGTCGTTTCAAGACATTTCCACATTAAATTTCATGAGAGGTTCATTTTTCCGGTGAAAGACGCGTGCGCTCGTGCGCGCTGTTCGAACTAAGTCGTCCATGTTAGAAGTAATTGGCCATTTTGTCAGATTGCTAGTCGTATTGGCTGCATACAAATCTGTAGTATAAAACGAACGCCTTCTTGCTTCCTACTTAAATAAACGACGTTTATTTTTTTCATTGACTCGTTATAAAAATTTGCGTAAATTGGCAGTCGCTATTTACGCTACGCTGGGCTATAAATATTTAAATGCATTCGTATTTTATTCCACAACCATTGATTTAAAATTATACGGTACCAAAAATATTAATAAACGAATCTCTTACTTATATTTTCGTGCAGTTGAGGATCGCGAAAGTGTGACTGTCGTGACTATTTATATCATATACTTGCGGTGTTTTCTCAAAAGCAATAGTTTATGTGCTGAATGGCTGTGAAACAGTGAATGAAAAATATGATTTACTGCACACAACTCTGTTCTTATGGATAGTTATTGCAATGAAATGAACTACCCGTTGTAATTATCTTTTATATTTCGTTTATAGCCATATCCATTTTTTTATTTGTGTAACCAAATCTCTTGGTAAATGCGATAAGTTATGGTAAATGTCATAAATAATTATTAAAAGGAATGGTATATTTCTCTTTGATTACAATCTGCAGTAATTATTCGAAAAACAATACATCTGAACGTAACAGGTCTACATATGAACATAAAATTATTTAATTGAAGCAAAATGCATAAACATGTTATTTTAAACAAGATATCCAGTTTTTAATTAAAGCCAATCCGCAACAAAACATAACGTAGATACTAATTAACTCATTTGAATACGAACAACGCACACTTATTGTTTTCACAACAGCACTGTAGCTAGGTTAAGTTGTTAACGACGAAAAAATGATAAAAGTGCCTTTGAATTATTTACACAAACAACCAACAATGCGCAATTCTCGAACCGTTCTGTCTTGAGTATTTCTAGTCGTGGAAGAAATTGTATTTCTTCGTTTTCTTTCGTCGCCTTAGCCGCCGGGAACGCTGACGGGAGACCACTTGGTTCATTTTTATTTTTACATCCTAAAGCAAAGTCTACGACTTATGAACGTTGATTTATATGTTAATGGTATATCAACAATCAAAATTGGATCAACTTTCCGGTCACGATTCGTTCGAGACAATCGGAATTTTACTCTCGTTTCCAAACTCTCTATGAACTCGCTCGAATTAAATGACAACGTGGCAAGGACGATCAATCACATCGCCATCAAAATATGAAGTTGACACAAAGTGGATGAGAAAATGATTGATGCACGCCACTTCCGTAAGCCCCGGCAATGGACGTTACTAAACTCATAATTGAATTAACCTCTAGTTATTGTGCAAACATTGGCCTGAGTAAACGAACTCGCGAATTAGGAAGGTATGCTTACTCTAACCACAAAAAGTAACGTTTACCTATTTTAAAAACATTCTAGATATTATAGAAATAAAGCACGTGAGCTTTTCATATTATACAAATTATTGGAAGTACTATATAATACAGCTTGAAGAATAATAGTTACAGGGCATCTGCCTGTTATTTTTCAATAACACTAGATTCTTAGTTAATAAAAATAAATTGGAATTATTCAAAACAAGTCTGATCAGGCACTTCGTAAACAACACGCTATACACAAGACTTCACCTCGTTCACAATAAGGTGAGTTTGTAATCAAAATCAAAGCGTATTATATAGTAAAAAAAACCACGACCAACAAACTTGCGTTAAGATTTGCCGGTTGTAAAAGTAAAAATAAATAAAAAACATTATATCCTTCCACATTTTATTTCAATCCGGGAATCTGTGATGAACTGACAGTATTACTTCAAAGGAAAGGAAATTCTAGCTTTCAATCCAATTTATTACGACACTGCAACAGAGATTTTCTTCGATATTAATATTGTTTGCAGACATCATCTCGGAATCATAAATTTAATTGCTTGCTTTTTAAGGAAATAAATGAAAATTCTTATTGAACACGTCATTGTAATGTATATTAATTTTACGAAGGAATTTTTCTTGAGCACAGTACCTATCTACCTTAAGTACTCATAAACAAGTGTTTGTCACTCAAAATAGCGGTATTTGTATTCTGGTTTTTAAGCTAGTTGCTGCAAAAAGGACAGTTAGCGTTGTTAGACCTTGCGTATAATCTATCCCTTTGATATAATATATCCCCTTCCCTTGCCTTTGACACGAGACAATGTAAAAAATAAATATAACGTTGCTTACTTACTAATTTCAGAACTGTAATAGTCAATTTATTTACTTCGAATGCCTTTTTACGTTTAGTAGTTTTACGTCATTGAATCCTTCTCACTTTTACTTCGCAATTTGTCAAACTTTTCTCTTACTTTGTCAAGGCAAGATTAAAGAAGTACAAGCTGAATTTCTTTACTTCTTAGTCACAAACCCTCGATTACAATTATGTATTCTAGTCATAAAGTGTATTGATGAACCCCTATTATTTTATAAGGTAAAAATACACCAAATAATTTACAAATTAATTGGGTTACACCAGAAATAACAATCTGTTAAGAGCAGCCCGACCTAGTTAAATTCAATACAGACGCGAGGAAGGATACCGAATGGGTAATTTGATTTGTATAGAACGTATTTTTGTACCCGTAATGTTACCCGTATTGGCTTTTTAAGGACTATCATCATCAGGTTATGACATGCCATTGCGGACAAAACTTCAATAAATGGGCGCCACTGCTTGCACTGATATCAATGATACAGATGATAATAATATAACAATGATAATACTGATAATTGAATTTAAATTTGTTTGTTTTAATTACCAACTAACTGCAAGTAAATCTAATGGTTAGTATTAAAATATAAATCTGGTTATCATATCTGTATATACCGATATGCCAATACTATAAAGATGTAAAACTTTTTTATTCCTTTGTAGCGGGTCATCTCTGAAACTATGGAACCGATTCTAAAAATTATTTTACTAGTACATAGATATTCATGCTGATTAACATAGGGTTTTTTCTATTCCGACAAGTAACTAAATAGTTCATAGAGATACGAATTACGGCGATTGCGGTGAGCTGAATAGGCGGGAAAAGGCTACCTATATTTTATGAGCTACTAAAAATATTATTCCGCGTTGTCCCACAAGTTGCATATGTTCTTACTGGGATGCTATATTTAATAGATAACGTGTCCGACAGCTAGACAGCACGTGCAAGTCACGGAACTAATGAACGTCGCTAGGTTTCGCGAAACAGCGCCGTGATTTCGCAACTCTGGTTCGTTACACTTGCGGTGACGTCAGTTAACTAGATTTTCTTTTTGCCTTAGAAGTAAGCAACTTACTGTTGGGGTATTTAAAACAACTTAGCTTAAAGAAACTTAGGTCTAGTGTGAGATGGACACAGAGCTTTTGTATTTAGTAGCAGGAGCAACCGGAAATCTCCGGTTATTTATAGGCCAATCAGTTTTATAACTCCTTCCAACTCTTAAATACTTGTGCTTCATTTCAAGAATATAGTCCTTAAAATATTTGCTATTAGGAATTGTTCTAATTGCAATTATTTATTATTATTAATAAGTCCCAAAATTTAACAGCATAATATAAACTGCAACGTGCTTGACTTCCAGCAAGAGTAGAGTTGTTAACGAATAAACATTTTTGTTTGAACCCTTACATTGTTCCACTGTTGGACATGGATATCTTCTCACAATGAGGCGGTTTAAAGCTATAGTGGAGATCGTAGACTCTATGCCTTATTCCACATTTGCTCCCTGAGCTATATATTTTAGTAACCTATTAGGATTTTACGATAGAATCAACTAATAAAGGTACTTTTATGAAATATCACAATGAACGTACATATATTACGCACTTCATTTGAAACCCGTATTGTGCTGCATTTCGATAAGATTATCATAAATTACTGACTTTTATTATTTATGGCATTCCCTATAGGTACAGTCAAAGTATTAGATCAAAGTGCTTATTGCTAGTAATTGGAACAACAACTTCAAAGGACAAGAAAGTGGTCCCGGAAACCATATCCCCGTAATATGGTTGTGTAGCGATAATTATGTTCCTGTATAGTGCGCCTGACAAGGGTGTGCATGTTACGACGGTGACTATTTACTTGTCATAAAATCGCCTTGTTCCTGGCAAGGAATGACAAAGCTGACCTGATTTTCCCCCAACTTTGGATTGCCTTTAGCTGGGCGCGACCCTTTCAAACCCGTAATTACATTACTTTACCTATGTATGCCGTTAGAATTCGCACCAACTCAGGTACTCGATTACATCACGCTGTACCACGTATTGTGCTTAAGCAGAGTTCTTTACTAAAAAGTTTCCCAAAATTTTCCTAATTTCGTGTATGTCGCTTCTTCGGAAACTTGGAGAGTTCTTGTACTTGTTTATTTAGAACGGACTTAAGACAACGCGGCCAACTTCTTCGGTAGAATTGGCTTTTGAGTCTTTTGTATTATATAGCTCTCGCAATCTTCAATATGAAACCCAATTTGTAGCCGAGCAAATGTAAGCCACGATAAGCATATTTTTTTTTTCTTTTTCCTGGTGACAACTGCCCAGTATATTTCTTGATTTGCAATTAGGATTAGGATCAATTTGGATCAATTTGGAAGTTAAATACTTATCAATTTTTTGCACGGTTGGCACCGTCTCAGTCGTCATCAGTGCAAAATTGACGTACCGTAAGTTTACAATTAACATATAATTAAAAGAAATCGTGAATATATTAAAATGAACAAATTTTATAAAGAGAAAAGTAATCAGTCCTATTTTTCGAATTGGCAGCACAACTCACCACGGTAACGAATTTATTCATCGTTTGAAGCTACCTCTTAATTTGAAACGTGTCAACATAAACAGCTTCATTTAATTATATGCGCAGTGATCCGTCTGTTCGTACAACGTTCATAAACTTTGTACCCTGCTCGCAAATAAAGATATTTGTTATAAATTATCTATGAAGTTACAATATTATTGCACTGTTCTCGTAAAACACTAGTATTTCATTGTACAGCATTTCTTAAAACAACTTTGACAAAACTGGTTATTCAAAAAATATGTATGAATCCTTTGTAACCATAAATAACATGGGTATAGTTTGTATGTAACCTTTGGAACACGACACAAGCTTTTAGTATTTCCAATATTTTTATGCATATGTACTAAAATTGGCTGTTCCCATTATAGATTAGTCACAATAAGAATGATACTCTGCATATTTGCACGTCTGCATACTTCATTTCTTTTCCGGAAAGTTGATTTGGTTATGATGCTATCTACATTCATATTACATTACATGGGGGTGTACTACACTCCTCTGCCTACCCCTTTGAGGATTACAGGCGTGGTGTTACGTTTACATTCATATTACATTTCTGTTTACTCGCTGGAGTAGTACAAAAATTCTTTTTTCGCTTCGCTAACGGTATCGCAGCCGTTTAAGTGGATTCATTAGTCCAGGTGACTTGCATTCTAGTAAGCAGTATGTCACTGGTCGCACCCTATACTCAACGGTCACGTGAGCACGCCCTCCTTTAATGGCCTTAAAATCATGGGTAACTCAAAGAGTGCATTAGTTTGATTATTGTGCTGTTTGTTTATTTTTAAATATTTTTAGGATCTTTCAAGGTAACATTGAAATAAATTAAATTTTATGTGGAATAAAGTCGGATCAATGGATTCAATGGATACAACTTTTTCCTGACAATAAATGGAATAGATAATGAATAAGAGAAGTATAGAGTGATGCATCGAGTCAATGTCTAAAATTAAATCCTAAGCTTGGGTGATCCATCAGATAAGGACGGTACCAGATTAAGTAGAACCTTGTCTATGATAACCAACCTTGCCGATAAATAGTTATATACGCGACTCATGCAGAGTATAGCAATCGTGCTCATCATACTTGGTGCTTGCTGCTCACCATAATTATGCTCGTTGGTGGAAGTCGAACCCAAAACCCTCCCTCGACATCTAGCTCAGCAGTCAGGATCACTAAGCACTGAACGAACAGAGTAATCGCTGTGGAAATTAGTAGGCACTTTCTAAGTTCAAAGCTTTCACTAAACTTAACAAAAACCCTACACAAGCAAAGATTGTTGGAGTCAGGCGTCTGCTTGACGTCGAGGAAACATAAACATCTTGTTATTCGCTTAAACGGATCTTACAAAACGCTAATAAAAATGAGGGCATTTGTAAGTGAAAATTTGCCATCACTACCAAGAAAACGGGCAGGCGAATTGGCTACCAGCCTATAAAATGTAATGTCACATTCATTTGCAATTCAAGGGTCCCTAGCTTGTATTATGTCTAATAAAATTTACATATTTAAATTAAACTGTGAAATAACAAGACTCTGAAGCTATCACACTAAGATTTGCGGACCAATCTGTACGCATTTCGTTTTGAAATAAAAGTATATTATTACAACTGTAAGCTAGGTTTACATAGGTGCAGTATCTGTATCAGCTGTTGGCGCCTAAAACGGCGCTAGTAAGTGGACCGATTCGTATCATTTACATTGAACCATCTATTTATACCTGCATTGTTGCAGTGGATACACCCTATGGAGGACGGGTGATTGCCGTGACCAACTTATAAATACATACATACGTCCGGTTGCTACGCTGTGTCGCAAAATAGTTTGTTTTATATTTTTTGACGCTTTACTGTGATCTCTACTGTAACTATTTATATAAGTGCAGTGACCGGTTACCGCTAGTTTATAGTAAAACCGGAACCGGAAATCAATACACAGCAAACCTAAATCTTTCCTCGATAAATCCTCGTAGTACTGACACAATCGTATTTCATGCAATCGCCTTTGGATGGATTAATCCTACCTACAGGCAAATTTCCACTGACTTTGGCGATACACAGTCTGAATTCTTAAAAGTTTGAGTATTATCTAAAAGTAAAATTACAGATCTTAAAAAATTATCTAGTAGTATATATCCACTAGCACAATAGCTGAAAATAGTAAAATTATCATAATTTAATAGATGTGGCTTATTGGTACTAACATTTATATTGTAGAGAAAGTTATTTTGATGATATTCAGGGGAATTATCATTACATAGTATAAAACAAAGTCGCTTTCTCTGTCATTGTCTGTCATGTCCCCTTGTTCCCTTAAATCTTTAAAACTACGCAACGGATTTTGATACGGTTTTTTTTAATGAATAGAGTAATTCAAGAGGAAGGTTTGTATGTATAATATATAGTAGAAATACTGTTATAATTTATATGGCAGAACAACGTTTGCCGGGTCAGCTGGTACGCAATAAAAAGGAATATTAAAAAGTTTGTGTAACATGATGAGAGGTACCAGGGTGCTGCATCAGTCGCGGCGCTTCTTGGCGTGCGGCTCGTGGTGGTCGCGCTTGCGGGCGGACTTGTCGGCGCGCTTCGCCTCGCTCAGGAACCGGTCGAGGCCGAACGGGTCGAAGTCCGCCTCGGCCTGGCTGCTGCGGGCCTGCCGGACAGAACGACACCCGTCACGCGCTTGTCACGCCATCTATCGTTCTATAGCTCTATATAGTGTGCCCAGTGAGACAAACATTCGAATGATTTGACTATCGCCTAAAGAGTGCTGTTTTTTTTTCCTCCCGGTCTCCTATAGCCTGCAGGGCACACGAAGCCGAAGTAAGACGACTAAAACATGACCTTCATTGAGTGTATGTATGTACCTTATCTGTATATATAAAAATGAATCGCCGAATGTGTTGCTAAGCGGAAAACTGAAGAACGGCTCGACCGATTCGGCAAATTTTGGTTTTAAAATAATCGTGGAAATCCAGAGAACGTTTAAAAGCTGAGTAAATAAGGAAAAATTCGGAGGAAAACAGTAATAATAGCAATTTAATTTTTCCATATAAACTGCTCACCAGTCGAACATAATATGATGTACGTCCCGGCAAATATGAATAAAATCGGTACTGATATTGGTGTAAATAAACTATTTATTTACTGTGAGGCTGTACGAAGTTAGCCGGGACAGCCAGTAATGGATAATACGCAACATCACGCCTGAAATCCCCGAAGGGGTAGACAGAGGAGTGTAGTACACCCGCACATTTCACCGGTTACGTTCAAGTCCCACAATGGAATAGGCGATGAGCCTATTGCCATGCACCGAGCACACATCCAGACTCTGAGTCACTACTACTACTATCGAGTAATGGATAAAATAGTTCGAATGAGAATATATAAAGTACAAACAGGCGTTTCTCGCGGTGCGTCCCTCTCGAACTGCACGGGCCCCGAGCGGCTGTTGCTGGCGCTCGTGCCGGCGAACTCCTTGTCCGCCACGAAACTGGATAACAAAACGTTTAAAGACATCTTACGAATGTTCAACGGACGATAGCGGGCCGATATCGACACGCAGCGAGCTGTACCGTGCGCTCGTGATCGTACTAAGGCGTATGGCCATGGCCTCGAGGTGGAGCGGTTAGACACCGTGACTGTACAACCGGAGGTCGCGAGTTCGATTCCCACTCGGGATGAACACGTCTGTGTGCGGCACGTTTCTTTGTTCCGTGTCTTGTCGTATTAAAAATATCTGTGCTAGTATTATCTATACTAATAATATAAAGCTGAAGAGTTTGATTGTTTGAACGCGCTAATTTCAGCAAATATTAG
>DWUN01000578.1:0-21444 GCA_018249975.1 Passova gellias
ACATACATAATGCTAGAGTATTTGCGCATACAAATAAATTGAAATGTTACAAGTTAAACGCAGACTTACCTATGAGTAGATGTCTATTTTGTAATCATATTTGTGTAAATAAACCAAAGGATTAAGAGTTCTTTGTTTATTGCGCTTTCTAAGATCATGTTCAAAAGTGTTTGAAACGGGAAAATCGTCGGCTACGTTGTGAAGTTGCCAGAGTGAAAACACGACGCCATCCCGGAAGCGTGTAAAATAAATTATAAGAAAAGGGAAATAAAACCTCGCGCCTCCTTCAACCCTGCCTTCGCTCCCCCTCCCTTAAGGTGGGATCTGTTGATGATTGTTTTAGAATAATCCAGTAAGTGTCTTTAAATCAACTCGAGAAAGTTAATGTATGTTTTTCTACGTAACACGTGACTGAATAAAAGCTTTTTTAGTCGGTTTTAGATATAGCCTTCAAAGTTTTTCATCTAAATCTGATCGCAGTAGATAGACGAAGATTTACAATTGTAAATCAATATACGAGTCTAATTTCATTATGTGAGATTATTGTTACTTTTACTTTCATTACACTTGACATAGAAGACAATGTAAAGCGATTGTTGCATCTTTTGTTTGCTTAATAAAAAAGAACTCGACATCAGTGCAATCCGTCCCCGGCGGTTCGGTTCGCACTCGCGAGGGAAATTGCATTTTCCCTCTGAATGTACTCTAATGAAAACCACTCGAGCCGTGACACAATATTCTCTAGTGCTTGCAAATTAACAACCTGGGTCGGGTTGTACCGCCTTCTTGAGGGCCTATTCCTATATTACGGTACAATGCGGAAAGGCGTTAAACGCGAAGGGGTTTCGCCATTATCATCATCGACCCTTTTTATTGTTACATTTTTGTACAAGATTTCCTGCCAGAACGTAATGGTTTCAGACCAGACTGTCAAGCTGGCCAAGTGTGGACTTGCAAACATCTTACTTCTTAAACAATATTATGCTATTTCACACGGAACACGTATCTATGTAGAACTGTCTTTTCAATAATTATTTATCGATAAATCCGAATAATATTTTCAAATGTGAAACACGGTTAAAGTTTATTATAAAAGTTCATTGGAAAATGTTTCAAATTGTGTAACCTTTGTTGAAACCCGCAAATATAAAGCACGGTATAAAATGAAAATGTTTAGATTAGAGAGCGTAGCATTAGTGTCATTAATATTGATGAATCTGCGAAAGGGAGCTCGGTGAAGCATTATAGCCTTAAACAATGGAACGTTGAAATTTTGCCGCATTGTGTTTTATGAATTGAATTAATTTGTATATTGCTCGCTGAAATGAACACGACACAGTACAAGGTAAACGCTTTCGAGTTAATGCAAAAATGTATTGCACACTTTTGTAAAAGTTGTAAAGCTTTTAAAAAAAACCATGTCAACGACAAATTAGGTCAGCAGGCTTTGTAATTAATATTTGTGAAAAGTTTAACAATCATGATTTGCTCGATGAAACTGAATTCTGACTTTAAAAATTTTAATTGAGTTTTCAATTCGACTAGTCAAGATTCTTACCTTCAGTAGGTACCTTAAAATCGGCTAGTACTTGAACTATATTCCGGAACTTCGTGGTTTCCTCGCTTTGTCCACAAACAGTTATGCGGGACGCCTAACTTTAGCAATTACGTTTGTTTGTTGGCGGGTGTTGTGCTGTAAAAACTTACCTGAACTTCACGCATTTTGCGTTAAAATTTCATATCAAATTTGTGTTATGATAGCTTGGATGTTTTAAGTTATAATTACTTTGGAGATGTAAGGGGAGTTAAATAAATAAATACTGATATATACATAACTTAAGTTTAGTTATTGCCGCTAATATCGGAATATTAAGCCAGTGTATTAAGTTGCTTTGTTACAATTCATTTACTAATAACTTCGAAAAATTCTGCTTCGTGTTCCTGTTGATGACGTTAGAAGAAAAAATTACGCCTCTAAAAGGGTATACACTTTTTCCTCTTCATCATACTAATATCTTTTAAAAATGTCTATTAAAAATTCCCACTTTTCCTTATTAATTAGACGTCAAGGGTGGTTTGAGAAGGCTTTCTTAAGTGTATAGAATAATTTATGGATGCTGCGCAGATTATCAGTTAAGATAAAACGCAGTGTTTTTGTACTCCATAAATAGAAAAAGAAACAAAAAAGTCATAATCTAAATAGCGTTAGAATAGGTACTTCAAATTGTTGAAATATGTATGTACCTATACTATTATCTTTATCTTTACATAGTATAAAACAAAGTAGCTTCCCGCTGTATTTCCCTATACTCGTATATGTTTAGATCTTTGAAGCTACACAACGGATTTTCATGCGGTTTATTTTAATAAATAGAGTTATTCAAGAGGAAAGTTTATATGAATAATAACATACATTATATAGTAGAGAAATACTGTTATAATTTATATGGCAGAACAACGTTTGTCGGGTCAGCTAGTTATCTATATTTCTATATATCAATAATTACAAGTATATAAAGTTGAAGGATTTTACAGTCTATTTATATTGGACGGTTTTAGGCTATATAACATCGCGCCGCAATGCTTTTGAGCGGCAAACAGGGGATGCAAATTTGTTTGCATATTCGTTTTTTTTTTTAAATAAACACGTAGACTTATGGTTGAAATTAAAAGTTTACCGTATTACCTATTAATAACAGTATTCTGCACGGTTGAAAACTCGCGGAGCAAATACATAATTTCAAGACACGGTGAATGTTATAATGAATTAATTCAATATGAACGCGACTCGTTAGTAAAATAATACATGCAAATTGATACCTGCCTGTGACGAAGGGTGATTGCGGGTTGTTTTATTTTGCCACCGTTGAGTGTAAAAGCCAATTTATCACCATCAATCATCTCAGTTATTACCTGAAATAAATAGTCGGAAGATTCTTAATAATATGTGATATTTGATATGTGAAAATAATCACAGGTGATTTTGCACTTAAGACAAGGAGTTTGAACCACGAAAGTATACATCTCTTAGTATAATTAATGCATTTTCGAGTTAAATTGAAAAAGGAGGCAACGCAGTTGTTAGTCACAAAGTAAGATAATGATTTACAAGAAGTAACCTCCTATAATTACATGGAGGGGTGTGCTGGAGTATGAAACAGGTTTCCCGCAGTCACCAACAATGAGACGTAAGAGGCCTGGTATAAATAATATTATTAAATAAACTTCTGCATAACTTAATGCATAATATTTTGTGCAGGCAAAGTTTGTTCTGTTACGGGTCTTGTATCCGTTTATACAGTTTAAGAGATATATCATTCTTCCGATTCGAATTTCAAATTTATTAGATACAATGCCTTAGTTTTCTTGGAAACGTATTTATCAGCCGAATCTACCTCATATGTTAACTTGTCGAGCTACGATTTATTAACAAACACAAGAAGTATATTTACATCGTACAATTAAAGGGGTAGTGTAGATGTTTATAGGTATTGGTAGTGGTAGGAAACTCACAAAAATGTATGTGAGACTTATTTTCTTTTCAAGTGCATCTATTCAAGTTGTGAGATCAAAATAAAACAGGCGCCTACGGATTAGGGGGCACATCGTTGTCAGAAACAGGGTACTCAATGCAACTGTGTCTATATACGTACGCACAATTACTATACGCACATTTTGGAGATATCGTTAGAATAGCTGTGGGGAGCCAATAACACGCGGTTGTCATGGCAACAGAGCATGTACGAGAAGGGCCCCTTTTCCCAAAGGGAGCGGTAAGGGTTTCCAGGAACCAGACGAACGAGATACCCAGAGCGTGGAACATTTCTGAATTATCCATTGACAAAAACGTTATAAGGGGACGTTGAGAGTTCATCGGTTTTTGGTTGCACGTTATTCAAACGTTCTTCAGTGCGTGGCTTAGCAAAGTATAGCACCTTTGGTATTTGTGTGAGAGCTACTATTCGTCAGCAGTGGATTACTTTCATTTAAATCAGGTTAATCTTCACTGCGATTTCCTTGGATTTGATTATTTCGAATGTCCTATTTGCGAATAAATGAATTTAGATACTTACTCGGTTTCAGCCCCGTATCTAACGGCTTAACATAATTAGTGACCCAGTTAAATCAATGTAGACATCGTATTTTAAAATAAATTTGCCTGGAAATGAAATCGCCTATTTTTAAATAAGCTACTATCCTTCGCCATTCATGCTAGAGGATTTCTTCGTATGTAGGCCTTAAATAGTTGAACGATTTTAAATTAAAAACTGTTCCTCCGGCTCTTGTAAAGGAGGCAGTAGTTTTCATTTTCCTCGTTCTGTGTCAGTATGATTGTACTTGACTTACATTTCAACCGCTATCAAAATTCCCTCCAGTTCTCAAAGCTTAAAAGTCCATATTTTACAATTTTTCCCCGCTAATTGGGATTCTCGTTTATTAATTTTTTTTTGTATTCATGTACTTTTATTGGGAAAAATATGAAAAATTTTCTGAGGACCCAACATTTTTTTATGCTTCTTATTAATCAAATAATTTTAATTCCCTAAACAGGTAGGTTATGTATAAATTGTAAACGTATTAATATTATATACAAGAATAAAAAAGGAATGGAATCGCCCAAGTATCACGAGTATTCGTTACACTGATATACTGATATAATCTATTAAAATAACGTTTTTCAGATTACGGTAGTATACTAACTAAAAGTGTTTTAAACGAAATGAGTAAGAATAAAGTTCTAAAACATTATTTCCGACAGACAGCACCCCTATCTAGCTCCAGTGTAATGGTTTAATACCTACGTAATATCGGATACCTAGTAAGGCCGGAGTTGTTAGAAAGTTTCCCTATAAATCATAGCTATTTGAATAAGCAAATTAGACGGTAGTTCTGAAGTCTGCAGCACAGACGAAACGTGGTCTATTACAGGTATAGACAAAATATACTGCAACGGACACAGATATAGATTGTTAGTACTCGCAGTTAAGGAACGAATTGATATCTAGACATTTTTAGTCAATTCTTATTCAAAATATACATGTTTTGTGTAAAATGTAGAGTGTACTCATTCGAATATGAATTTTTCGCACAAAAGCTGCAATCGCGTTGTCCTGGATTTTGAATATTAAAAATAATTTATGAAACTCCGTGCAATGTGTGCGAGAGGAATTATTTCAACACAGTGAATTTTGCCAGATGTCTGTGCGATTTGTTAGTGTTTGTGATATTTCAGTGCAGCATCACTATTTTGTGGAAACGTGATATTTTTACATAACTAACACCCAACACGTACATATCTAGGTTTGCGTCAGTTTATAGTCAGTTTCTAGAAAGGTCGACTTTTCGACGTGTCTTTCACTCATCAAGATCTGTCGTCTTCTGTTTCGTCGTAATCGTACCACTTGCTTGAGCGGGCATGATCTTTACGTGAAGTTTTTTTGTAGCAATAAGCGCTTATAATCTTGGCTGGTAGTGAGCTTTGTGTAGTACAGTTACCGAAGCTAAATGGTATAGAACAAATATTTACCTCAAAAATAATAATTGATTAACTTAATAGAATAAATTAAATTTAGTTATTAGATTGAGTACTTAAAACTATAGAAAACAAAACATTTAAGTATATGACCTTTTTAAAGGATATTATCGCTATAAAATTCTCGTTTTTGGATTTTTTTACCAGGTGTAGAACTTATCTATTTATGTTGATAACTAGAGTCCATTGAACTACTTTCTGCTTCTAAGAAATAACGGAAACAACGATAAAAGCCAATTCTTGTAACGCCCAGCCAGGCTGATTAACTCTTCGTAACAATATCTATAGAGGGACAAACATTAAAGCAATTTGTACCTTTTCTTGTGTATAAAAGGTCGAATTTGGCTCACGCTTGATATAAACAAAGACGGACGAGGCGCTAAGTATTCACCAAATTCGATAGGAAACCGCAGTTCACGGAAGAACGCCCAAGAATTTTCAATTAATAATGTTAATAATACGACAACTAAACGCAGGGCGCGACCGACCTTTGAACGAGTGGACGCTGGTATATTTTCATTAAAGTTTTCGTGCCCAGCTGTTATAATCACGCAACAGTTATTACGTCGGGGTCGTAGGCGTTAACATAACAGATTTTGAAATCTTTGTTCAGACGACTTGATCACCCATATGTGGAGCGACGCTGGTCAATAGAAACTATTTACAATTAATTTGAGTCAACGTCATTAAATTGCTTGAATAATTTTAACGAATCTGATTACGACATTAACTCGTGTAATTTAATTTTATATGAATAGTTTATCTTTTTTATTTACATACAAGTTACAAAACATGACATTCTGTGGCACCAACAACTTTAGCGTTCTGCGGGATAAACTCATGTACTTAATAAAAATGGCCCTCTTATCTTGATTAAACCCGTAGAAGTATTATCTTGTTGATCAAAATATCGTGCATATTCACTTGATACGAATGACCAGCTGCAGTGAATCCATACAATGTACATATTTCGGGGGCCTACAAAAAGCTGGAGGGCGATACGACTTCTGATAGAATTAATGCATGTACTCGTAGGTATTGAGAGTAACGAAATTGGAATACGTTATTTATTTATTATAATATGACATTTTTAATATTGACGATAACATTCTTTAGAATTACTTGACTTCTAATTACACTATTGTTAACAACAGGTTGTTAAATAACATTTATTTTGGATTTCTGGTTCTGAAGAACATTTTATTACTGTAAAAATGATTGTGGAGACAATATTCTTATATATATTACGTATTATCACGGATTTAACGTTCACGCGTCGGAAATCTGAAAGTGAATTACAGTTTGAAGAAATTTACGCGTTTCATGTGACTGAATGTTTGTTTATTTATAATCGTGTTTCACTATTACTAGTGGCGATGCGTTGGCGACCACCCTGTCTGCGTTGTACGGAAAGCTTCTCGTGGTGATGGGCGTCGCGTTTCCCATGGCTGAGGTCATCTCCACGTACATTCCACCCTCTTTTTATGAGGTAAGTTTTCTCCAAGGTTACGAGCTATGAATCATGTATGATGTGGACGTTTGAAATGTCACCTACGGATTAATTTAATGTTTTATCATTCAAAAATATCAGTTGTTAGGTTTTGAATAACTTCTAGAGAATTCTAAATATAATTTTCGGTTTCATTCATCTTTTCATATAATACGATTTATACAGTAATTTTAAATATCATCCTGATTGCTTAGTATAATAATTGTAAGTTCTTCAAAATTACTGTTCCAATAATAATTTTTAATTAAATATTTTATAAAAAGCAGCCTGCAGTACGAGATTTTTTTTGTTACAGGGCTTCTATCTTTATCTTTACATAGGCAGCATGGTGTTCCTTTTATACATGTATGCGGCTCTATTGAGGGACAGGTCTCGCTCGGCGGCTGACAAGACCGTCGTGGCCAGTGAGTTGTGTTCCATTCATTACAATACAACCTCAATCTAAATGTAAAAAGCGCGAGCACGGAATAATGAACGGGATTTTGCCGCTAACAATTTCGAGGGTAGAAATACTGAAATTGTTGCTGCAATGTTAGTTTGAAACTAAAATCTAAAATATGTTTGTATATAATTTCAGTGAATCTCGAAGCGAAATCATGTTTCGTTATATGTCGTTTCTTCTGAATACGGATTGGTCTATTGAGCTATTTTTAGCGGATATTCTGTATTTTATAGTTAACTTAAATATAAACCTATTCTTTTACTATTACTTGTTACTATTACTATTACTTGCTATTTATAGGCTATCTCAAACAAGACGAAATATATAAAATTACGAAAACATATATAAACATATTTAATTGACTGTTACTTAACATGAAGTAGAACTATAATAAGTTACGTATAATATGTAGTTTAACTATTATGATATAGATACTGATATTGGATTACTATTACCATAATAATATGGTAGCCTTAAATTTACTTCAAAATGCTAATGTCTCTTAAGGAACAATGCTTTCGGCCCGTATTAAATGCGGGTTCCTAACTTTGTCGAGGAAGTAGCGCGGCAGAGACAATTCACCGTGATATCCTTTATATCCCTTTCCTCTTGCCAAAGTTTATTAATTAGTTTAGCTTGTAGTTGAGCAACCTACTTCTATAATTAACATGTTTGCTTGGAAAATGACTTCTATTTAGAGTTTCGTACAAGGAACGTCTCATTGTACGTACGCCGTATAGAAAAAAATGTTTTCTTTCCTAGGAAAGTTGTCCTATGATGTTTCGTTGGTAGCGAATTTGTTATTCAAACGAATTCAAATAGCCTACGGCCCAGCTTCTACAACAGGCTGTGGTTTCCAAAGTTTATAGTTGCACAATATTCTACTGAATTTAAAAGTCACTTTGAGTTCTGGAAGGACTGTTATGTGACAAGTTATGTTTTGATTTGTCTTTGACATAAGAATTAATTGATTTATGGAGGTATTAGTAACAGACATTATATGAAGAACTAATACTTGGTTAATTTCAAAAGACACCTATCGTGTAGGTCTTTTGGTTGTGCAAAACATTTCTTCAGCATGAATATATTACTATGTATTACACACTTAATTTAAATTATACGACAACGAACGAATGTCATTGCTCAAAAGTCTACTTATGATTTTGTAAAGAAAATATTCGATATTTGAAAATCGAATTTGATTATTAATAAAGATTAACAAACAAATGTGCTCATTGCACAAATGAATGTCGTGATTGGGACTCGAACCCACAACTTCCGGTTTAGCAGTCAGATTCTGTAACCACTAGAGCAAGAGGCCAGTCACTGTTTTATAATGTATTTCTTATATTTAGAATCAGAATCCAGTTCGTCTCAGTCCGAGTCGGATTCATGTTCGTCGCGCACGGAGCGCAGCACTGCGACCGCAGCGCACGCGCCGCCGCAGTTGCCCGCCAAGCGGCTGTCTCTTGGCTTCGCGCTAACTTCGCGCACTCATCACTATGGAAGTTTCTATCTGCGTATGGGTGCTGTTGGTAAGTAGACTGTTAAATTGAAGATAATTAAGTAATGAAGTGAATTGTATCGAACAAAGCATATAATTGTTTTTGCAGTGCAATCACTTTTGTAATACCATAAAAACAGTAGCTACATATTAAAGAGAAAAAAGAGTTTGAAATAGAGAGAGAGAGAGAGAGATCTAGTGTGATTATAAGATTATCCTGTCAGCAATAATCGATGATAGTGCAGAAAATAATTGATTGCTTGGATTAAATGACACGTAAAAGTTATTACAGAAAAAAAGTTAACATTTTCATAATAATATTTCGCCATACATGCACAGAATACGCAATGGGCATATCTTAGATACAATGTTATAAAACCTTGTATATCCTTTGAACATTTTAGCCTGTTGTTCTGTTCGAAACAAAAGTTTCGTGACCGAAAAAAAATTTCTCGTCGACCTAAATAACTTCCGACCAATTTCACTTCGCTGAACTATTTCGTAACGTGCACGGACAACAGGGAAACTTTCATGTACATATAATTTTCTTAGTCGCTGATATTAAGGATTCGAGAAAAAATAAATTGGAAGAAATTATATTATTATACAGGACATTTTAAGATCATTTTCGATTGCCTAGCAGTGATAGTATAGCGGTTTAAATTTCAGACTTCTGCTTGCTGGGTTACGAATCTTAGCAGGCACCACTAAAACAGCGTCTTTATCAGTAAACATGGGTGTCAATCGCTTTACCTGTGAAAGAAATCTGCACGGTAGTTTTGTGTTTCGTATCAAGTCTGCCAACCAGCCCTTAGTAGACTACAGCCTTCTTATTTTGAGAATGGAAACAAAGTTTGACAATCTTGATGACAAAAGAGTTGTTTTTGATAATAATGAAATAATTTTTAATAAAACTGCTAAAATTTGTTGACTATAAGACTTCTACTGAGCTATATGCATAGCTTTATTTTGAGCGTGACTTAATGGAATTGAATATTTAAAGCGCTTTGTCGCTTGGCTGTGAACAATTCACGCAGGCAGGAATTCGGGTTGAAACGACTGCTTTTTAATTTAATCACCTTTGTTTGGTATTTCAGATTCGCGTGAAACACAGTTTACAGTTTTAGTGGATTATACTGTTAATTGTAATCAAATTGTCGTTCCTCTTTTAGCCTTATTTTACTAGATGTAATTTAATGGAATTGTTGTTCTTTTAGCCTTTGGCATCGGTTCCATGATCTACTCGGGGCTGGAGTTCGGTCAGTACTGGGAGCTGGAGCGAAACACCAACTGCCATAACGTCCTGCTTGCACTCACGCCAGCAACCCGAATGGCCTTTATCTTCATACAAATGTATTTCATCTTTCTGAATAATGAGGTTTGTTCTTGTATAGCCACTACCACCACCACTACTACTATTATAACAACTACTACTATTACAACAACGTCTACTACTATTACAACAACAACAACTACTATTACAACAACAACAACTACTATTACAACAACAACAACAACTACTACTGGTATTACTACGACTACTATCAGCTCGTATCTTCTCATTGCTTGTATATCCAGACCTATTCCATTAATTACCGATTTGTAATGTATTTTCCTATTTCTCTACTTTCCCTAATTATATTTTGTGTGAAGTGTCCCGAGATTATTGGCTTGCTTAGATTGAAAATTTTCATATATGTATTGATGTGATTACAGATGAAAGTGTACAAGCATAAGATCGTGGCTCGTTTTGGACTCATGCATATGGTTGGCACTAATTTGAGCGTATGGTTAAACGTTCTGGTTCAAGAGACGAAACACGAAATATTGACCTTCTACGACCCGGAAAATAAAACAATTGGATTATCCCACAGACTAGGTGAGTTGATTTTGAGTCTTTTACTTAATATCATTAGCTACAATGGTAAAGGAAAAAATCGTGAGGAAACCAGCACACCTTAGAGTTTGTTATAAAATATATAATGATTCTAAGGTGGTAGACTAGTGCCTAAGACAGTGGAGCAACAAAAGGGTCGTAAATTACTTAACAATTGCTCGAAAAGTTACAGTTAAAACAATTAAAACGGGCATGCTTCCGCTATTCAGGTGTACAGCAAGTCGCGTGTGGGTGGTCTGTCGCCGGCAATCGATAACGTTCCTCCATTGCCAACGTTTTGTTTGTTATTGGCTCTGTACACGACATGCACAAAAAGAATTACGAATGTAAGCTGCATAAGTATTTTTACAATAATAGCTTTTTAATTCACAGATGCTATATAAAAATAAACAAGAATGTATTTATAATAAATTGATTATATGATATAAGAAGTCCGTGATCTGTTTCGGGTAGATCAGGAGGTCTACCTGCCATGGATACGTATCTGTTCTGTTCAGACAAACTGCGTACAAATAATTCTATAATTTTTTCATGCAACAGCACACTATTTCCGTTTTGTATTCCGAGTGATACATAACAAAGGAGAAACTGTCGTAATTTTGTTTTGTCCTATTTTTATTTTCTTATCGGTACTATATGTCGGTTATTCTCGATGTGAGGGAATTTCGCTCGTGGACTAATATTCAATTTATTAAGCCCCTCGCATCTCGACGGGGTGCGAACGAAGTTATGTTGATAGCATTCCTAGCGTCGCTGACCTCGGTAGGTATTTTGACCCAATTTCTCGATAAGAGCCCACTAAAGATAAATTATAGAGAATATTGGAAGTCGATGATAATAATCGCATTTAATCTCGATCGTTATAGCATTTTCCTACATACAAGCTATATAAAAAATTACCACTACTTATGTATAGTTAACGTTTATTCATAATATCATTTCAGCATTTCAAAAAGCGTTTGCGTCGATGTCAACTGAGGTTCCACCGTCTCACCCGGCAGCAGCTCATCTTCGAGTTCCAAGGGGTCTCAAAGGCCCACATCATATCTTCGAGTGTCGTCGTACGAACATCATGGGATCGTTGGTGCAGGACGCGTCACCATTTCTTTTCCCGTGCACCATTGAATACTCCCTCATCTGTGCTGCGATTTTATATGTCATGTGGAAGAATATTTCAAAGTATCCATCGAAAAACGTTGCAGAGGCTATAGCTAAGGCTCGTATACTAGAAGGCCTAGCTTATAAAAAATCTCCTCATTTATACAGCGTGGACTGTGCTCGAGCTCACAAGGGTCTCTTCTTTGGAATCTTGGTGTTGGTACTGACGATAATATCGCTTATTTTATTCTTCGTCCTCATCTCCAGAAAGGAGTATGCGACATTGGCTGTGGTGGAGGTAAACGTTTGCGAACTGGCGCTATATGCAATGACGACGTTTGCGAGTTTAGCCGGCATGATATGTGTGCGGAATTTGAAATACGACGGCAACCGAAACCTGGAACTGGACAACATCCTGCTTGTTGGAGCCCAAACCGGAATGTTCATATACGGCACGTTCACGATAATCGGAGGGCATTTCACAATCGAGAAGAACACGATTCTCATTCTGATTACTGCACTTTCATCGTTGGTTCAAACGACGTGTCAGACTATGTTCATATTGGATGCAAGCCGTAGATCCGCCAAAACACCGGAACAGTTGCGAAAGAAACCTGGACGAGAGATCGTCACATTCCTCTTGGTGACTAATTTGGCGATGTGGGCGATAAACACTTTGGAAAAATCTCGCGCCGAATCACATCCGGTGCAGCTGCACTTCTACGGATTGTGGGCGTGGACGATCATAACGCACGTTTCGATGCCGTTGGCGATATTCTACAGGTTCCATTCGACCGTATGCTTGTGCGAGATTTGGAAGCGTGCGTACAAAATGAAACCCGCTTACATGTAGCGAACAACGACCAGGTACTAAGATGCGTTTTGTGATTCAAATCTGAACTATGGTACTTGGAAACACTAATGATATTATTCTTATCGTAGAGTGGCGTACATAGTTTCGTGCCATAGATTCAATAGTCATGATCATACTATATATGTGAGTTTGAACGTTAAATGTAATGTTAATGCTATCAGTGTTATATTTCCTTTGTATTTCCGGGCTGCACTTAATCGCCTATGTTGGTTATAAAGTTGACTGCTGTAATGTTAAGTTATTGTATTTAGATATTTTAATGTGTTATTTATTTGTAGCTTTATTAAACGCTTTAACTATTGTAGCGTAACTCATGTTGGTTATATTTGAAATGCAGTATTTGTCGACAACGGGTTACATTCTATTGTGTTAGTGCTTTAAATTACCTACAAGTTACATGTTCACTGGTTGTACAGAAAATGGGGTCCGTTTGTGGAAAAGCTGATTTTTGGCGTGAAATAATCAATAAATAATAGCCTATGGGAGTTCAGGAGTCTTCGAAATAGGCGTGTATGTGTAATGAAAGTGATGAATGTAGAAGAAAGACGCCACCTCTATGAGCATTATGATATTTTGAATTCGGTGCTTTTGCCTGCCCTATTATGGACTCATGATATCTATTTATAACGATTTCGATGATGATTATCCTATTTCCAGCAATATTTAGTAGTAGTAAAAAAATGTACTAAGCCACTTGGATATTTAAAGGACGTTGAACTTGGTTTCTACTATTGCAACCATTTGTTTGTAAGTTACAAATGCTTCTCCATAAACGACGTTATTGTTACACCGGTAAACGTAGTTTGTTAATGTGTAAAGACGTTCTTGTGTTCATGTATCATCCTGTTAAGGTATACTAGAATAGATTAGCATTAATTGTATTAAATATTTAATCGTAGTAGTTCGTCTTCACATTCCACAATGTACCCAAACTGTTTATGTATATCCCCGACATTATGGTTGCATCACTTTTCACGCATTTCTATTCAAAGTATGTCTTCCAATAGGTTACATTTATCACAAGCATTATTAGTTCAAATCTCCATTTCTCAATGTAGTTTTTAAATTGCCGAATAAGTCTATGATGAAAAGAATCTCAAAATTAAACGATCTTTGTAGTGCATTTCTTGATAAACTTATCGTAGTTATTATTGAAAAAAGACTTAAGTACATTTAATAGTCCTAGGAGTTTCAATAAGCGGTTTCTTAACTGGAAGGCTAACAATAACATTTTTTAATAGTTTTAATTGACTTCGGATATGTGCAATATTATGATACACCGGTAACTGGTATTCTGCTTTAGTGGACATCGTCTTACCATTAAAAACCAATTACATTATAACAGCCAGTATTAAAAACTGTTTAATTTAATATTTGTGCATGTTCAAAATTACAATGTTATTAAAAAAAAATTATAATTACAGTTACTTTTGAATGTGTAAATTTTGCTATATTAAATGTCACTTACGCCTTTTTTCTAAAATTATCCATTAGAATATACTCTCACGTATAAGAAAGATACATTATTACGCTACATGTAAGTATCTGCGTAGATTTACATCTGTCCGTAATTAACACTCATGTAATACAAAGCCTACAAACGTATTATTTCGTACTAGTTACAGTGGGATCAATAATATCGACCTAATAATATTTTTTCGAAAGCTTTTTGGATAACACCAAATAATGTAAAATGATGTTCAACTCGATAATAACGTACCACGGTACGGCGCGTATGGAAACATAGTCTGAAATGTTTTTTAGAGATTTTGTAGCGATATTTTTGTGGAAATGTAGTGCCCAGTATTTTGGATATAAATTTTCTATCTAGCAATATTTATGTGCCGAGGACCCTGTAGCTAGGCGATCGTAACACCAAAGTTTTACAATTGGTAGGTTATATGTGGAGCTTATTGTACTATAGTCTTGGAAATAGAGAAATAGCAACTGCGAATCTGTTAGAGATTATCGTTTGATTCTTGATAGACTTCATTTGTTCGTCCAGTGTCCATGATTTATATTGTAATTAATTTCAACGTGACTAAATACTTTTATATCGTATTAGTTATAAACGAAAATGGGGGAGAAATAAACTAAAATGTAACGTAATGTAAAATGTAACGTCAAATACACTAAATAAAATTGTAATTTTTTGTAAAATTTCTCATTTTATGAATACGTACATCTTACATAAAGTGTGTGTTATCGATAAAAATAACTATATCATATGTATAATGTACATCGTCCAATGACTGACATGTCAACGTTTAAAAATAAAAACAAGGATTTTTGAGCGTTTTAACCGGAATGTCGTTTTTACAAATTCCGCTTTAGAAAATGATTTTTTTTTAAATTTTCCCACCAATATCAGATTAGATGTTGTATTTATTTATACTCTATATAAATGTTCACTTTTAATAGGTGAAAGCGAAATGAATTTGAGGAAAGTAAAGTATGCGAGTGTTGCTCAAAAATCACATAGTTCTGATATCTGAGAAAAACTTTACTTTACATAAGCTTATAAAAATGAATAGTTAATATATATTTGTGTACTATATACTCGCATTCTAAAATTGAAATTCAATGACACATAGACATATTGTAACGATGATTTTGAGCAGAGCTTTTTTTGTAGTCTTTTTGTATGGAATTATGAATAGCGGTTTTATTACTGTATTTATTGCTCATTGCTAAACTTCCAAAAGGGGTTTCAAGAAACGAAATTATTTAATAGTATTTAATAATTGTAGATACAGTATTTAAGATGTGGATCCATACATTTTGCAGGATACATTTTATCCTGCAATTCATATACTTGTTACACGTTTTGTACAAGAATGACAACGAACAGGTTCATCCTAAATCCAAACATATAAATTGATTGTTTAGTTATCTATCTGGCTAGGGATCAAACCCAGGACTCTCCGCGCGGCAAGTAAGTGGTGTGATACTCACAGCCATCAGTTTTAAAGTAGTCATCACAAATCGAAAAATAATAATAGCGCTAGCATTAAAAACTCATTTATATACATAATGTACTTGAAACAAAATATGAGATATATGAATATATTGTATATTATGTACTCCTCGTATGGAATATCAAACTGTATGGATCCACGTTCATGTATATTTAAAATTACGTATATTTTAAAATATGACACCAAACTTTAATGTAACTTATAAGTACGCTATGTTATTATACTATATACTATATAATCTCTATAGATACGAGGGTGAATGTAAGTTTGTTTCATAAGTGCTAAAACAGCTCAAATGGTACGGGAGACGTTCTGTCCTTTATAACATTGTTTAGATTAATATATATTATTTTGTAAGTACAGGAGCACTGTTAACTAAAATGTTAGTATTTTGTATTACGTCAAGATTTACTTTAAAAATTATTTTTTATTAAATAGATACTGTAACTTTTACACGAGTACTGTGAATTTGATGTGAAGAACAAATTAATGATGCACTACGTCTTCTATTAATTAATTTAACGTAATTACATTAAATTGCAAGGTTCATTGAACTGACGAGGTATTACCTATATTGCAAATGGTATGTCCAGTCAAATTTAGAGCTCTTTAAGGCCACTTACATTTTCTAAGAAAGCGCTGGATTTCTCTTGAAGCCTCCTCTGCGATACCGATAAAAAATTTAATATTATTGAAATTTTGGTTCTTAACAACATACAATTAAACATGTGTTATAATCTGTCCTTGATTATGTAAAAACAAACAAAAATACATCGAGCAGCGTTGATTAATTTGTTCTCACCCATATCTTCGCAATTAGTCCATGTAATATGAAACATCCCATAAAGAATATCGTGTTTATTTACCCGCTTATAAACATACCAAATATTTGTTATCGCTCTGTATTTTTTAACTATTGTTTATTGCACTGTTTATTCAATATTTGAAACGACTTAGTTTAAAGTACTAGTGATACTAGACTAATGTTTTTGATTATATATTTCTATTTATTTATTTAGGCGAGATTGTGAATAGCTGTAAGACCTCTTGGATGTTTAACGTTTACAAGCAAATAAAAACTTCTTAAAATTATTCTAAACTTATCGATTGTTTTACTGTACATATTCTTTATCCATTTGATACAGTGTATTGGCAGTGACGTAAGAGAAGTATCATTACAGAACATCCAACAATACCTACTAATTTTCTGCTAGCATTTCCTTTAATGAAATCTGTTCTAACCGAAACGAAACGATCAATTTGATGCTATGTTATATTAAAAAATTATACCATTTCATTTTCATTGACCATTTTAGATACAAGGAACTTAACTCGTGAAATTAAACAATCCATTTTATCCGTTTCGTGGAAAGAAGTCATTCAACTTCTAAAGCTTTTTATTTCTAGCATTTGCGCAGCGATTGTTTCGCCGGGTAGGACGATGCACGATAAAAATAGACAGACGGTTATATACATTCAGTGCAAGTACGAGTTGAAATGCTGACTGCGTGATATCGCTTTATTGGCCTTATTTAAAACGGTATTGAATATCAATTAAATAGGGATGCCGGTCGTCTTTATTGGTTAGATGAGTTGTATGGAATATTAAAATACTTTAGTTGCTATTGTTAACTAAAAACTAACTAGATAGTTGAATAAAAGTTCAAGTTGAAAGGATTCTTTCATGACAAGATACATTAAGATATATTCATGACAACGAATGTCAGAAATGTCAGAATCATTGATATAATTTATTGTTCTCATTGGCTTAATGGAGCTGGTAGGCATAATTAAGAAAATATGATTGTAGTCTTAATAAATATATCCACATATATTCGGGTGTGACAGCCCTGTTCTTGACATTCGATACGACTGATCCTGCTAAACACGTATCCTTGACTGGAGCGACACGTCCCTGTTGCGTCGTGTGAACAGTGTCCCACTGTTATTAATTAGGCAGCCTTGTGATGGTTTTCGTTGTACGATTAAAGTGCGATTGGTGAGCTTTAGAACGTTACCGAACATAGAACATAATAAAATTTTCTTTCCGTTAAGATTTTACTTCGACATTTGATTGAGTCGAGTAATAAATAACACAATACCGACATACATTATTGTATTAAAAGTTTTCTTATTTAACTAGATACATTATTCATATAAGATTAGCAATAAACATAATAAGCTTAAAATTTTCTAAACGTCTCTATCAATAACGAATAACATTAATATCTTGTTTACATGTCCGTAATTAATAATTATGTTATCAACATAATGATCAAATCCATGATCTTGATTTAGAGAATACGTCGGAGGCAATAATTTGTGCTGTAGCCTTATATGTCAGACTCATAACTGGCACTCGACCTTATTAAGAGATCGCCGACTCTCTCCGACGTACCATGTAGGTGAGTCGAGTTGATTTATGATTAATTTGTGTGATGCCTTTCGGATAAAGATTCGTTGTTCCTTCTTAGTTCAATATAGAAACTTATCTGTTTTCTTAATCTATTTTTTTTCAAGCTACGAGTATTTTTTTCAAACTCGCTAATTTAATTCGTTTTCAATTTTCAAATGAAAAATAATGCATGTAATTGCTAAATATTCTTATCTTTTCTTATCTTATCTATTCTTACTAAAACTCTTAATTCATTAATAAAAGTTAGGAACTTTCACGCAATCACCGATACACTTCAAAGAAATTAAATGTATTTGTTACTAAGTAAGATACCTGATTAGTATCTCCTTAGCAATAGGTACCTACGTGTTAAAAGATTTGATCTTATTTCTCGATAATCTATAATGCGCTGAAGATAACAATTGACATCTCATAATCGCAATCAATAACTGTAATCCTTATCAACGAGCTGACTGATCTGGATTTTTGGTACTGACCGTTAGATTACAATGTAACTGCGAACGCAACGTAACGGCAATTTATAAACTTATCTAAACATATTAAAGACGCCTAATATTATTAAATAAGAAATAATATGCGAGATGTGATTAGTTTTTTATTTTTTTATTTTCCATCCATATTTCAGAAACAGCGTTTCACTTATATATACCTAGGTATATATTATATACATTTTAGTTTACGAGTTATTTCTAAATTCAATATTTAACATAATATGTAGTTTTTGTACGTAATTTCGTCCGCGTAGAATAGTGATTTTGGGTAGCGTTTTAATTTCCTAGGACACTTTTATTGCAAAAGACAGTTTTCCATGCGGACGAAGTCGCGGGCAAAAGCTAGTATAGTTTATATTGGTCAGTGATAATGTAGCATTCAAATGGTGAAAGAATTTTTGAAATCTGTCCAGTAATTTTTGAGCCTATTCGTTACTTGCACAACAAATCTTACCTCTTTATAATAATAGTATGATTACACAATTATATACCTATATTCTTGTATCAATAGCTCCCATTATTAGACTTTAAAACCTAAATAAAAAACACCTGTTTGTAAGTGCTTCCGTTATCATTAGCCTGATGCCCGAACATCGCTTTATTAGCACATAATAGGATCACTGTGGCGTGATCACGACGAGATTAACTTCTACTTACTCACGTACGTACTAAGTTATACATTTACAGCATAAGCTTGTTGTTATTGGCCTCGTTGCTTCGTTTCTAAGGTTTTAAATAAATTGATACAAAACAATCACTGCATTTAATTATGACGAAAACTGAATTATTGATGATATATTATTATAAGTCAACATTATAATATGACCTAAAAGGTTATTTACATAAGAGTCAGAGCAGATAAATCAATTTACTCTTCAGACTTTCTATGTCTTAAAGCAAATGTTTTTGCACTGTAATAGATAATATACATGTATACAGTGTACATACAAATGTACATGCTTCTGACCAGCGCAGCAAGGCATGGCCTTTAATGTTCATAAATGTAATAATAAAAAGAATATAAAGTATTAGTGACGATGTTGAAGACGGTGTAAAAAGATGATGAGAATTTATGTATATTCATACAAAAATGTCCTCGTGCTTATGTAATCGACACCTGGCTTATATTGGAATGGGTATCAATATTGACATAACTGGAATTCAGTACGAGATCTTAAGCCACCTTTGTGAAAACCGACAGCTGTCGAATTCAACGCTAAAGGATAAGCTTGGAATTAGAGACCTGACACTGCTAGCTTTGAAAAGAAAGGTGTCAGCATACATATATTTTATTTTCGTGAACATTATTTAAACAAATATGTAAGCTACGTGTATTTTATTGTGAAAAATAAAAGAACTAGTAGGATATATATGCACACAGAGTAATAGGAGTATCAAGCAAATGGAACAATTAAGAGCAATAAATAAGAGAGTAACAAACAATATAGAAAATAAACAATATAGTAACAAATAGTATAGTAACAAACAATATAGTAACAAACAGTATAGTAACAAACAATAGACTAACAAAAAACAGAGTAACAAAAAATAAAGTAACAAAAAATAGAGTAACACACAATAGAGTAATAAATAAATAGAGTAACAAATAAATAGAGTAGATAACAAACTAGATTAATAAACGTTAATCTAAAAAGTCACTACATCTCATAGACATGGTGTATTGAATGTCACATGGGATTAATGGTTCAAGTGGCATTATATATGTACATATACCTACAAATATTTGATCATTACCTGACTGACGTCTGGCGGGCGCCCGGCTGTAAAATAAAAGGCAAATCTTATGCAAATGTATGCACATACTCGTATGCACTTACGCCGACCCCAACTCAGTTGGAAACAAGGCAGGAAAGTGATGATGAGGTGATTCGTACACCGTTGCTACATTTTAATATCGCCTCGTATTTTAATGCCTTCTTCTAATACACCTCAAAAAGTTTTCTCATGCCGTGATAACTAGGTATTTATGTAGTAAACTCGTATATCTTACAATGAATAATACAATTTGAATTGGTATAAAAATTAACTTAAGACATTATTACTAATATTTTCCTACAACCCCGATCTTCAAGCGATTAAAACTTTGTTTCAAGACTGATAAATACATTGTACGAATGCAGTTTGAAATATCTGGCTTATTACGTAACTTAAAGGTTGGCGTCGCTAACTGCCGATCGATACAGGATCCTACCCCTCTCTCGGAAAGGAAATGCAATGGTGGCGTGTGTCGGAGTTACGAAACTATACTATTTATACAAAATATAACATGTTACCCGAGAAATTATAAATTTTTTGCGAAACGACAGTGGTACATTTTTGATTCAAACGAAGATTTCAATTATATTTAATTTCATTCAATTCAACATCCACGTTGGTCTATGGTACGGTCTTGTTTAAACAACTAACAATGTTTTTGTATAACTACAGAAGGATTGGGAGTTTTTTGCATTGTCTTAATGTGAAGTGGCGGTTTCAAGCATATCATTACAACAATGCACATAAAATATAGTGATATTTCTAAATAATTAAAGGTACAATAATCTTCTTATTCATTGTATTAATATTGTATTATGAGGCATTATTGAAGTCGAGTTGTATTCAATAGAATAGACAATAGTCCATATTAGTCAAATTTTTTGGACAATAAATATATTAAATATATTATTATATTATACATATA